>JAJHZJ010000097.1:629959-907459 GCA_023548195.1 Bettongia penicillata ogilbyi | reverse complement strand
AATTTATGGACTAGTATGAAGTGTATGAATGTGGGACAGTATGTGCCGTCTGTGCCCAGGCACCCCCAAATCTCAAAAAAAATGAAATTTACATCTAATTTTAAATTTGTATTTTAAAGTAAAATTTTATTAATTAATATTAAGTTTAAAATAGTTCAACTAAAATAAAAATAAAATGAGATATAGAAAATCCTTTGTAAACCTTAAAGAACTCTATAAATAATAGCTGTTCTTTCTTTTTTAGAGGGGGAAGGCAAGGTAATTGGGGTTAAGTGATTTGCCCAAGGTCACAGAGCTAGTAAGTGTGTCAAATGTCTGAGGCTAGATTCAAACTCAGGTCTTCCTGACTCCAGGGCCAACACTCTACTCATTGCACCACCTAGCTGCCCCAAGAATAGCTCTTCTTAATAATATTATTAAACCTGTAAATTCTTTAGCTGATGAATAAAAATAAAGCACTTCATGTTGGGTACCAAACAAAATTTTGTCTTTAAAGAAAATCCCCTCTAGTAAAATATACTGTGTGCTCAAGATAGTTCTAACTAGCAAGAGCCAGTAGTTAAATTTTCACTGTAGCATGTACAACTCACAAATCAGCAATTTAAAAATCAGGAATTGATTTGTTGCTGTTGAGTGTTTATAATTAAATTTTTAATAAGGCAGATTAAACTTAAAAGTATGTGTACATACATTTTTTTTTCTGGAGAGACCAGTTGTTAAATATTTACCAGTACATCCTTGCATTACTCTATAAACATTGCTTGAGCTCAGCAGGAGTTCAGTAGAAGCCTCAGGAATGAAGTCATCACTGGCATGGAGGCCTGGAGACTGTAGGTTAATCGCAACATCAAGACAAAAAAACCAGTGATAACTGGCACTTATTCGGCGCATTGAAGTTCTTAAAGTGCTTTCCAGCCATTGTCATATTTCAGCTTCTTAAAAACTTGAGCACACAACAGTGATTAAGGAATGAACTTGAGTGGGCTTCTACGCTCTAACCCCATCTAGTTTTTTAAATAAAACTTTATTGATTTTTTTTTCCCCCATGGTTTGACTGATGTCCTATTTTCCATTCCCATTGCTGTAACTCACTATGTATATTGCCTTCCTGGTTCCGCTGATTTCCTTCTGCGTCAGTTCATAGGAGTCTTTGCTTGCTTTTCTGCACTCATTAATTTCAGAGTTGTCAAATACTGGGCTTGTAAGGCTCCTGAGTGCAACCTGAACAAGATTAAAATGTAACTGGGAACTAATTAACGAAATAGACCAAATCTAATAAAACAGAGATAATGTGAATATGTGTTTTTCTAAGTCCATGTGTGGCCTGTAGGGATCCGTGTGTACAATTTAGAGGCCTCTTTTTCTATTTGAGCTTGATACCACCGATCACATTCATTGTTTCTTATGATTTTGTCACATTCATATACCACGACTTGCTCAGCCATTCCCAGCTCATGGGCAACTGTTTTGTTTCAAGTCCTTTATTACCCCCACCCCCAAATTGTGCCTTTTTATGCCCTTCTTAGATTGCTAGTTCTGGAAAGAATTTTGAAAGATTCTCTCTTCCAGTCCCCTTAATTTTACAGATAAGGAAGTGAAGGCCCAGGCAGAATCAGACACACAGGTGTAGTAAATATCAAAGTACAGATTTGAACTCCAATCCTCTGACTCCAGGGTCAGTGTCCTTTGATGTGAGCTGTATTTTATTTATCATTACTCATTTGTTTCCCTCTGTTCTTAATACAGTCTGCTCTGGGATCAGCTGCATACCATTGTTGTGCCTTGTTCCATGGTTAGCTAAGAGAAAATGATTCCTTTTTTATCTAAGTCTTTCTTGATATCCCTTGGACAGCAAAGAATGATGCTTAGGAGGGAGTGGAAGATTTAAAATGGATTTTGCCTTCTTCTTTTTGCCATTGTTTGGAACACAGACTCAGCCAGCTGGGGCTTGGGCTTGCTTTGGAGAGGCTGATGAGATACAAGGCCATTTAGTGGATTAAGCCTGGCTGCCAAATCCTCCCTTCTCCAGCCCCACCCCCATCCCAAGACTGTCAGCACATCCCACTCCCCAATCCCATGACACTGATCCTTGGATCCGAAAGTAAGGGAAAAGATAGAATTCTATACTGAGAGACATCTAACTCACCTACAGGTCTATTCAGACCCTTGTAAAACTTCCAGTAATGAAACAGAGACTAAAAAGATAGGAGGTTAAGAAGACAATGAAATGTATTTCAGGGAGGTATATATGCTTCAGTACAAGGGAAATGGAAAGAGAGGATAGTAAAGGATGAAGAGAGAAGGTGGGAGAACTTGGGAATCAAAACACTTGGGTTCAGAGCCTCTTTGTCTACTAGAACTGTGTTACCTTAGGCAAGCCACTTAACTGTTCTGTGTTTCAATTTCTTGTTAAATAAGGAAGCTGAATGAGAAAATCTGTAAGGTCCCTTCCGGGTCCAACATGTTATGATCCTGCAATTCTGTGGGAGTATGACCAGAATGGGAAAACCAGGACTTAGAGAAGGAATGAGAATCAGTACAGAAGTATCAGGTTTGGGGGGGTGGGAGTGCTATTAAATAGTTCTTGGCCCTGGCCCCTTGCCAGGCATTTTAAGGTTTTGGCCATGAGCTCATAGGCTAATTTGCATAACTGGATGAATGAAGCCAGATTCATGATGGAACAATCATCGTCTCTGATCCCTGAGGGAGGAACAATCCTCTCCAGCTGTGGCAGTAGGGCTGGGGATCCATTCAGGATGTATTCCCTTCACTTCCTAAACACTCCCCCAAGCCCATCCAATAAGTGGCTTAGAATTATTTCAAGGCTTGCTCTGACTTGGCTCTTCTAAGTGTATTGTTGCCCAGGAGGACTGCTGAGTGGGGTTCCTGGCATTTGCTAAGAGCCAGAGTTTGGGGGCTCTAATGGAGATGGGGGTTGCTGTTTCAAATTGTATGGCACAGAAAGTAGGTACCTGAGAAGAGAAATATGAATGGGAGAAGGGTCCAGGAGTGAGATCCCTTTGTTATTTCAGCCCCTTTGCAAATGATTAATGAGATAACATATGCAAAGTGCTTTGTAAACCTTAAAGAACTATATAAATATTAGCTTATCATTATTATTACATGATAATAACATACACAGTGTCCCAAAAATCTTAGTACAATTTTAAGCGTTTGACTTTAAGCTCTTAATTTTCTGTATTTACTTTTAGAACTTTAGCACTTTTTTTCCACAAAAGCCCTGTGAAGATGTGGGTGGTCAAAGTATAATTTATCCCCACTTTACAGATGAGATCACTGAGGGTGAGAGAAATGATATGTCCAGGAGGATGTGGCTGGTACATGTCAAAGCTGGGATCTAAAAACAGGTTTTTTTGTTTTTTTTTTTTGTATTCCTAGTTGATGACTTTACACTATACCTGATTGCTTCTCATGCTCTTGCCTTCTCTTCAGGGGCACATGATTCTGGGAAGCCTTCCCTGGCCAGCTTGTGTGTACATTGCTGTCAATGGGATGCACATTGAATTGCGAGTCAGGGGACCCAGCTTCTAGCCTTGACTTTGCCCTCCTTTTTCTCTGTCTAGGAAGCATACTTTGCATCTTTATCTCTTCCTCTACAAAAATGAGAGGGTGGGACCAGATGCTAATAGAGAGGAGCAGAAAATTAGGAGTCAGGAGACCTGAATTTTAGTCCTGGCTATGCTATCAACCAGATCTGTGACCTTGGACAAGGCTTTTTTGAACCATAAATTCTTCATTTAGAAAAGGAGGGCTTGTCCTAGTTGATCCCTAACATTTTATAACTTTGTGATTTTATACAGCCCCCAATGAGCTGTTATTAAAGGTTTTGGATCAGAGTAGTGACTGATGTATAGGAAAGTTATAAGAAGAGTAATTAACCAGTAGCATGGAGGATAGAGAGAAGACTTATTGGAATACCTCTTAGATTGTCTTTTCTCTCAGAATTTAGAGCTGGAAAATTAGTCAGATATTCCTCCTGAGGAAAGAAACTCAGGGGGGATCATGACCTAGCCATGCTTGGTTACCCAATGGCCATGCAGTAGCAGAGTCAGAATCCAAAATCAGATGCTGACTCCAAATGTGCTACTTTGTTTGTAACATCAATCTTGTCTCCTTAGGATGATCTAGGTAGTCCTGGGAAGTGTTGTTGGCAAAGCTCACATAGGGAAAATGAGAAGGCCAGACTAGCCTCTCAGATATGTAAGCATAAAGACCACCGCAGCAAGCAGATATCCATAGGAAGCTGTCAGACAAATTACTTTAGGATTGGCAGGTACTCAATTGGAGCTGGGTTGCCTTCTCCCAGGAACTAGATCCTTCTACCTGATGCCCATCACATCTTCAGTCTGGGTGGTCACTTACTTCCTAACTTAGACCTTCTCCACCTTAAGCAGGGATTCTGTCCCCCAGTGTAGACTCTATGTCTCTGGTTAAGGGACCTTTGGCAACCTATAGCAACCTACAGAAGGGGATTTTTTTTCTCTTTTAATTAGGAAACATATGTTTTTCTCTTCCTCCCATTCATCCCATTGGAAAATAAAAGAAAAAATTCTCTTAACAAATTTGCTAAGCCAAGCAAAGCAAATTTCTCCATTCCCTGTTTGGCCTCCTCCCCTCCCCCCCCAATCTCATTTGCGTCTTGAGTCAATCTGCATTCTGGGATTTTTTGGGATTGTGTTCGTCCTTTGTTTTTGAGGAGAACCATGACATCAAGGAAATGATGACATGACTTGCAGTTGACTTTGATTTGAGTGAGGGAGGGCTGTGCAAGGTCATCAGCCTCACTTTCTCCTCCTGAGCCATCTGGATCCAGTGACCAGATATAAATCAGAATGACTGGAGACAGTCCAGGAGTCAATGGAATATAGGGGAAGGAGGGGGAAAATTCAGAACTCAAAATCTTATAAAAGTGAATGTTGGAAACTAAAACTAATTAATCAAAAAAGAAAATCTATGTAATAAATTTCACTCATTGTTTTCAAAGCTAACCAATGTTTCTGTGCTTCCTTCTAAGTTTTGTTTTGTTCTCTGTTGTGCACTTTCAATTTTTTTCTCCCTCCCTCCCCAACCTCACCTAAAGAAGACCACAGTAAAACACAAATATATATATAAGCATATAAGTACATAAGCATATGTATATATATATATATATATTCACATACACACATATATATATAAAACCATACATAGGTTTTTTGAAGATCAAATGGGCTGCTATATATAAACTGCTTTAAAAACCATAAATCTATAAAAATACTCTCATCATTACCATTATTGGTGTTGCTGTTATATGATAATAGGCTATGGGGTAATGTTCTTCATTGTTGGTCATCTGAAATTGTGGTTGGCTAATAGACTGAGAAGCTTTTCAAAGTCATCTTTACAATGTTTCTGTTGTGTACATTATTCTGCTGGTTCTACTCACTTCACTTTGCATCAGTTCAAACAAATATTTTAGGTTTCTTTGAAACTATTTTTTGTCATTTCTTACAGTACAACCATATTCCATTACATTCGTATGCCATTTTTTTTCATCCATTTCCCAATTGATGGGTTATCTCCTTGGTTTCCAGTTCTTTATCACAACTGGAAGAGCTGCTATAATTTTTTTGTACACATATTTCTTCTTATTCTTCTTTTACAAAATTTCTTTGGGGAATAATAATAAAAACCAGCATTTTCATACTGCTTTTTAATTTTGTGCCTGCCAAATACTTTAATACCTCTTTCATTTTGTCCACACAACAACCCTGGGAGGCAGGTACTCTTTATTTTACAGATAAGGAAACTAAAGTATATGTAGGTTATCACCTATCCAGAATCATATGACTGTAGTGCCCTAGGATGGATTTGAACCTGTCTTCCTCACTACAGGTCCACTGCATCAATCCACTATGTCACTCATTGACTTTTGTCAGCATAGTAGTGATGTTACTTTGCCAAAAGGTATGCATAGTTTAGTGACTTTTTGTGGTATATTGGCAAATTGTTTTCCATAATGGCAGGAGACCAATTTACAATTTCACTAACACTATATTAGTGTCTCCACTAATTAAAAAGGAACTTCAGGCTTCACCATGGTAGATGCTCAGCCTTAGTTGAAATCAGACCCCAATACATGAGGAACAGTATGTAATCATAGCCCTGACTTCCAGAACACTATCCCACTTCCTCTTTCAGTTCCTTTACTGAGCTTAACAGTCACCTCAATCAAAATGAAGAATTTCCAGGTCCCCTCACCTGCCAAGGTCTCTCTCTTGCAAAAATGACCAAGCCCCTTGAGGGCAGGAATGATTCCATATTAGTCACGGAATCCTTTGGCACACATTAGAATGTGTCTAATAAATGGTTATTGATGGACTGACAGGACTCAGAACTAGAAGGGGCCTTCGAGATCATCTTGTCTGAGCCACAGCGTGCACATAGCTGGTGTTTAGGAAGTGGTTGTTCTTTTATTAAGATTGACAATCTAGGCTGCGATGGTATCAGTCGAGACTAAAAATCAAATCAGCTTTTCACCTCTTCTTCTCTCTTGTCCTTTTTGTCTCTCATAACAGTTCCTTTATCTCCATAGTTTGAGTTTCTAAGTTCTCTTAAATAAAAATCTAGAAAAGTAAAGGAGAGGTAACTTCTGTGTGGACTCAAACAATATTTCTTTAATCATATCAAATGGTATACCTGCCTCCAGCCACAAATTGTCTGGCAAGTTTTTTTTTAAACACATCCTCAAATGTCACATTTAATATATTCAAGACTGAGGATAATTGTCTTTAAACAACAGCAAAAGCAACAAGTCATTCTTTGATGTTAACCAAATGTCAACTTGGATCTGCTAGGCTTGGAGGATTTGGAACTTGGAAATTCTGGGTTCAAGTACCCATAGTTATGTAAGGCTGTGTGACTTTTGGGACATTTCCACTATGTTAAACTTCATTTCCCCAGCTATAAAATGGTGATAATGAATGAATGAAAAAGTATTTATTAAGCACCCACTATTTACCAAGCACCATGGTAGGTGTTGGGAACTCATAGAAAGATATGAAGCCTTTCTTACCCTTAAGGAGTAGACATTAATAATGTATACAGGGGAATGGTGGCTAATAACATATAACACCTGTTATGAGACCTGAGAGAGTGATAGCACCTACTTTATGAAGTTGTCATGATAATCAAATAAAATAATGTAAGCAAAGCAATTTATGAATCTTAAAACATTAATGTCAGCTATAATTGCTATCCTCATTGTTAGTGAGCATCAAGGAAGCTGATGGGGGGCTATGGTGCCCCCTTACAGAACTGTCTCTCCTCCAACACAGAAGGAAATCTAGCCTGGGACAAGAAGGGAGCCTTGTCCACTTTGAGTATATCCTCAGATCTGCCAAAAGTATAAAACCAGAGAGTTGCACTATATCATAGGGAAAGGGACATTGGACAAGAAGGTTTGAGTCTTGACTATTTTGCTGTGTCCCTTGGATAAATTACCTTTCCTCTCTAGGCTTCAATGATCCTTTAAACCAGTCCTCTTTTTTTGTAATTGGGGACCTAAGGTCTATTGTAGCTCTAATGATGCAATATTCTAGAACAGAGATGAAAATAAACAGGCAGCCCATGCCCTTTACTGCCGCCTGTACCAGATTAAAATGTAATTAGGAAATATTTAACAAAGTAAATAAAAGTACAATAGAACACAATGTTTTTTTTGAATATTATTTATTTTTAACATTCCTTAAAAATGTTTTTGAGTTCCAAATTCTTTCCCTCCCTACAACGCTTCCCCCCACCCACTGAAAGGATAAGCAATACAGTATCAGTTATACATATGAAATTATGCAAAACCTATTTCCATATTAGCCATGCTGCAAAAAACTAAAATGAACAAATTATATTTCAATTTGTACTTAGAATTTATCCCTTCTCTCTCTGGAGTTAGATAGTATATTTTTATCATGAGTCCTTTGGAATTGTCTTAGACCATTGTATTGATCAGAGTAGCTAAATCTTTTACAGTGGATCATTGTTACAGTATTGTCTTTATTGTGTATGATGATCTGGTTCCACTCATTTCACTCTTCAACCCCCTCATCATTTCTTACAACACAATACTATTCTATCCTAACTCGTTCAGTTACAACTTGTTCGGCCATTCCCCTATTAGTGGGCTTCTCCTCCAGTTCTTTACCTCCACACAAAGAGCTGCTATAAATATTTTTGTACATATCTTTTTCCTTTGCTCTCCTTGGGTTATAGAGCTAGTAGTGGTGTTGCTGGGTAGAAGAGGATGCACAGTTTTATAGTGTGCTGCATATGGTTCCAAATTGTTCCCCAGAACGGCTCAACCAGTTCATACTTTCACCATTAGTGTGAGCTAGTGTCCCAAGCTTTCTATATCCCCGCCAATATCTGTCATTTTCTTTTTCTGTCAGAACATAGATCATGGTAATATAAAGTAACATAACTTAACACATGAGTGCAGGGATCCTTACACACAATTTAATGGCACACATTTCTATCAGAATTTGATACTACTGTTCTAGGTGAAAGATGCCTTCCTTAGTTGAATTTTGCAGCAGGAAATAAAAGAAGACATTGATCTTGGAGATTAGGAGACATGAGTTCTAGTCTGACCTTTATATTAATTTGCTTTGTGATCTTCTATAATACTCTTTAACTCTCTGAGATTCAATAACTTCATGTATAAAATGAATGGAAGAGAGTAATTCTTAATGGTCATCTTATCTACCCCATTGGGGGAACTTTCTAGGCCTTTGGTTATTTCCCTAAGTCAGGAAACCCTAGCAGCTAGTTCAGTACACACTGGGTCAGAATCTAAGTTGTGTCTGTCCCCTGGGTTCCTACTGGGGACCTCCCTCTCAGAAAAGGCCAACTTGGGCTGTCTTCAGGGCTGCCCGGAAGCCTTCTCCTTGTGATTAATGAGTGTTTCCCCTCCCTCTGGCTCAGCAGGGCCCTCGTCGAGGGAGGGATGGGATGTGGCTTTGGACTTGTGGGTAGCTCTGGGGTTTGGGGAACAGGCCTCGGAGCGTGGGTTGCAGCTGTTTATTTGGCAAGGTCCCTAGGAGTGTTCCTAAATTGCACTCACAGATGTAACTCGGCCGGCCAGTTGGAGACCGAGGGGTGTGTTAGAAAGCCTAAATAAATAAATAAAGTTGCCCCTGCACATTAGCAGCTGAATCTTTCCATGCCACATGTTCTCACATAAATGTAATTGTCCCCATTCCATTGTTCCAAACATTCTCTCTCCGGAACCCTCAGCTCACAGTAATCCGCCTGATTGCCTTGGCTGGTGTTGGCTCCAGATGTTGGCCTGGTTTCCCTAAGCCCTGGAGAGAAACCCGTCTGTCTCCTGGCTGCTGACCCTCAGATTTCTGATCCCCATTTTCCCCCCTACTTAAGCTGATGTGGTTTTGGGGTGTTGGACCAGAGCTGGGCTCAGCCCCAGGCCCCAATTATCAAAAGCAGTGGAATTTGGCAACAGCATGATCCAGGCTTGAAATAGTTCTTAGCTAATGGAAAAAAGGAGGTACAAGTCCCCTCCCTCCCAGTCCATCTTGAGGCAATAAGTTGAGTCCTGGCCTTTAGTTGCCTCTTCCAAGGGTCATAATTAAAGGTATCAATCTTTCTGGGCCTCAGTTTCTTCATCTGTAAGAAAAGAGGTTGTTAGATTAAATGACCTCTAAGCTCACTTCCATTTCTAATATCCTATGTAGTAGTAGTGTTTAAGGTTTATAAAACATTTTACACATTGATTCTCATTCTCAACTGATTCTTGTAACAATGCTGGAGGGAGATAACACCAAACATTACTGTCTCTCTTATATACATGAGGAAATTGAGGTCCATCGAAGTCAAGGGATTTGCCCAGAGTCACACAGCTACTAAGTGGCAAAGCCTAGATTTCAGCTCATGTCTTCTGCCTGTAACAATAATAGCTAACATTTGTATGGTGCTCTAAGATTTGCAATGTACTTTAACATAATCTCATTTGATATTTACCCTCAAATGGAGGGGGAGATGTTACTGTAATCCTTACTTTATAGATTTGAACTTAGGTCTTCCTGACTCCAGGTCCAGTGCTCTATCTAATGAGGTACCTAACTGGCTCTTATTATTCTGTGATAATCACGCCTATGATCTCAAAAACAAAGAAACAACAAAAAGGAAAACCCAAAATAACATCTTTTTGTGTCCACCTGGAACCTCCTTACTGATCCCTTCCACCAAGCCATACCTTCTTCTTCTCCTCTCAGTTCTCTAGGACTTAATAAAGTCACTGTTTACTCATAAATTTTGAAGTGTTGGCAATTATATCTTGAGGTGAAAAGGGCTCAGAGAATATTAGGATGTCCTTATGATGCTGGTAATTGATGGAATAGATATTAATGAGCTAGTCTCTGGATAGTCGTGACTAAGTGTACAGTTGAATTTGAGTCTGGTTTGAGTGACTGTGGTGGCTGACAGAGTGATTAGAGAGAGATCTGAGGGTGTGGAGGCAGAATCAGGATGTTAGTGATTATTGGTATGAGTGGAATGGGATTGGTGAAGGCAATCTGAAGGCATATGGTGAATGAAGTTCTGGATAAGGATCTCCAGAGCTAACACTTGTTCTCAGGTGTTTGGTGCTGGGGATATGCTATAGGTCCATGTGGCCTTGCTAATATTATTCTTGTAGGAGGGTTTTGTTGTCTATGTGTGCATTTTTTCTCAATCAGATTATAAGCTTCCTGAAGGTAAAACAGAGACTGGGCCCATTTTTTCCAGCCATGTTTTGCAGTGAGTACAGGGGGCACTTGGTAGGTGGTGTTTTTCTGGCTGTGAATCAACCAACTGATCAATCAGTATATGTTTGTTAAGGATTTACAGTAGATACAGACTATCTCCTATGATTGCCACCCCAGCCATATTTTCCAGATGATAGTAATTGGAACTGAACTTCAGAAGATCGGCTATCTATGTGGCTCTTACACCAGATCCTCAGAACACGTCATTATTACTTAGATTCCCTCCTCTCCTCCCCTTTCATGGGCTCTGCATCCTAACTCCACAGCAGCAAAGGGCCTGGCTTTGTACCCTACTCCTCTGCTCTCCTCCTTTCCTCCTCCTGCAAAAAACAGGTAATTAAACAAAAAACACGGATATGAATTCTACAAAAAATTCAGAGGGAAATGGAAAGAATCCCAGGCCACCACAGCTGAGCCCCTGCAAGCTTCTCTGAGTGTTTAATGCATGGCTGTTAACATCTATTCTCTCCCACACATTGTACCATTAAAATCATACAAGTCTGATGTTTTTAAATATATATATATATATGTATATATGTATATACATACATACACACACACATATATATATATATATACATATATACATCTATATACATATACATATATATGTATAGGTATATATATATCTCCAGGACTGGAACAGTGAATGGACTTAGCTTAAATACTACTCTGAAATACTACTTAAATATTTTTTCTCAACCCAGGTGCAACTGGAATCCCCAAAATTCTTTTCTAGTATTTCCCTGTTGCCCCCTTGCCACCTCCAATTTCTAAGGTAAGCCTCATGCCAGCACTCACTGAAGAGTAGCCCTTCTCAGCACTTTATTCCCCAAAGCAAAACGATCAAGGTCTAATCCTTGTGAGTATCCATAAAAAAGACAAGATATTATCTGAAGGTGAGCATTTAACCTCCTCAGACCCAGTTTTTATGAGTGCTTAGAAATCATTTTGCTTTGGGAATGAAGTGCTAAAATATAATCTTCAGAGATAATTCAAATGTCCTGTGGTACATTATGAAACACTGAATTTGAAGTCAGAGAACTGGAGTTTGAGTCCTAGCTTTGCTGCTTTGTGTGACCTGGGGTAGGTAATTTCCCTTTCTTGGCCATAGTTTCTTCATCTATAAGATGGAGAAGTTGTTCTAGATGGCCTTCCATCTCTAAACTTATGACTCTATATGCTCTGCCCACTTCCTGTACCACTCCCCAACACTCAAGCAGCCCTCCTGCCTTCCATCCCATCCCATGCTCATTCCTGCCTTTGCCTTTGCTTATGAAGTTCTGGAATGTCCCATTTAGACATCTCCCTCTCTTTGAATCCTCCCCATCCATCAGGACCCATATCATGCTTCTCCTCTTCTGCAAGGCCTTCCCTGACTACTCCCCTCCTGACTTTGGATGGTCCTTTTTAAGTACACAAGTCATTTTAACACATACTGCTTTGTAGTATTATCCAACAGCTTTGTGTGTGTAAGTTTTAGCTTTCCATCTAGATTGTCAGCCTCTTTTGGGCAGTGACCATGCCTTTATTTCTTTGTATTTACCACTAACCCTAGTCAAGTGCCTTGCAGTCTGGTAGAGACTCAGTAAAACCTTGCTTCATTGAACAGAAAACCCTTGTCATTGGAGGTCTTCAAGCCAAATCCAGATGACCTCTGGCTGGGGCATGTTGAAGAAAGGATTTCTTCTCACATATTGTACTAGATAACCTCTAGGATTCCTTCCAATTGTGCTCTAAGAAAAATGTAGTCCTTCTATCTATCACCCATGCCTATGAAAGCCCATGGGGCCAGTGCATGTCTACCTGGGGCTAACCTGGAATCTAGCCACTCGAAACCTAAGTTGCCGTCTCCACCTCTTCACCTATAAGCAATTTCTTGAGCCCAGCCCGTGCCCTTGCTTGGGAATGGAACCCTGGCTGCATCTGCTATAGCTGCTAATCCTGATGAGCAGCCCAGCTCAGTGGCAAGAACTGGCACGTCCTTACTTGAGGGCCTATCTTACCCAACCATGCAGCTGTGTGCTCCACTACTCAGATGCCAATTCCCTCATTACCCCCCACACCCTTGGCCAGTGCATCATTATCCACCTCTGACCTCCTGAAAAGTCCTTCTGGATATCCCCAGTGAACACAGAAGAGCAACAGCCTCTTCTTAACCATCCCTCCCATCAGCCTGCTGGACCTCTGAGAGTTCTTTTCAGCGCCTCAGGGATCCTCTTGGAAGGGGAAGAAAGAGAACTGAATTTTACACTCCAATCAGGAAAAGGAGAAGCCACAAGGGTAGCTAGGCAAGATTGCCCCCAGGGACCCCAAGTCTCTGCCACCCTAATCCAGCTGCCTTTCATGGTGTGGCAAGATGCCAAGGAGGAAGTGTGGTATAGTGGGCACAACATGGAGCTTAGGAATTAGAAGGTTTCAATTACAGATCCCTTCTTTGTCACCAAGTGACTACGTGACCTTTGGCAAATCACATTAAGTCTCCTGGCTTCAGTTTCCTCATCTGTAAAATTAGGTAGTTGGACTAGACAATAATTCAATTCAAAGAAGCGAATGTTTGGTACTACATGTGAAGCACTGTGCTTTGCCCCAGGCATACAAAGATACCTGGGTCAAAGAGTTTGCACGTTGCTATGGAGCATACTACGTGTACACACATAAAGCAAATAAGATGTCATTTCAAGAGGGGCAGAAAGCTAAGGATTGCAGAGATCAGGACAGGAATTGTGGAGGAGTTGGCACCTGGACTGTGCTGGGGAAAAAGCTTAGATAAGAAAGGAGGGTATCTCAGACAAGATGGATGGACCACCTGTGCACAGGCTGAGAGGTGCCAGACAGTGGGGCTCCAAGGATCTGAGTTTTAGCCCTGATTCTGTCACTAATTTGCCATGTGACCTGGGGTAAGTCACTTCTCTGCCTCCATTCCCCGCCCCCTCCCCCCCAATCTTTCAAAGGGCAGATGACAAAAGCTAGTCCAAGTTCCCCCGGGATGGGTGGTGGGTAGGATAGATGAGCTCTAGATCTGGAGAAATTATAGCCTGCAGTTTTTCAGGAAGAAGTACTACATCTGGGTGAAGAGAGGAGGCTGAGGCTGGGCTGTGGAACAAAGCTGACTGTGTTCCTTTGCAGGACTGCTCGAAATCAGCCAACACTTCTATATGGGGGTGGGAAGGGGGTGGGAGGCAGCGGAGTAGATTCGCTGAGGTCTACGTGATGGACTTGGTACATGTGTGTTTTTCCCCCTTGTTTCAGAGTTCCAGAAGCATTTGTTTCCTTTGGCTTTCGAGGGATGACCATAAAAAATCATCCAGCCCCTCTTTTTTCCCTTCTCTGGAAGCCCTCTCCCTTGTCTTCTGATACAAAGGATGGTGATGGATAGATCTCCCCCAAGAGCCCAGCAGCACCCCCCATCCCTCCCCACCCAGGATAAACAATGGAAAGGGGAGGGTATATTTTCCACAGTCCCATTTAAGAGAATATGTGGAGGGTCATTTAATTTATAACACAAACATAAATCCAAGTTATGGCCCTGACAGTGGGGGCTGTAGAGCTGACGTGCAGAATGGGAGGGGGAAAAGCAGGTCTTCAGCTTCCTCGCCTCCTGGCTGGGCTCTCTGTGTCTCTGTAGCTGACAATCAGACAGATGTTTGTGTTTCTGTGTACAAGATGAGGCAGAGGCTTATTTTGGTGGGTGGAGTGCTTAGGTCTGAAGAAAACCAAGCGTTGGTCTCCAAGCACATCCCCTTTTGCCATGCCAGAGAGTTTACATAAAAGGATACCCCTCTGTGATGGTCTTTTTATCCCAATTCATGGGGCCATTTCTCCATTCTCCCCAAGGACCTTCCTGCTGACCTCTTTGCCATGCTCCTCCTCCCTTCAGCTTTCCAGAGGGTTTCCAGATTCTTGTTTGGATAAGAATTCTGTGAAGTCTCTCCACCTCTCTCCTCCTTCACCTTTCCTTCCCCACCCCTCCCCCTTTACCTTCCACCAGTCACAAACATTCAATCCCCAGATTCTGCATTCACCAACGTTAGAATGTAGTGCCAGACCTGAAATCAAGAGGATCTGAGTTTGAGTTCTTCCTCAAATACTCATTAGCTCTGTGATCCTGAGAAAGTCACATCCTCTCTAAACCGAATTTTTATCATCTGTGAAGTGAGGATAGTAACAGCAATAATTTTCTAGTGTTTGCTGTGAAGACCAAGTGTAATAATATACACACAGATCTTTGCAAATACACTCAAAACTATAGTTTGTAAAGCCCCATGGTACTTCTTGCTTTTACTAACCTGTCATAAACTGTACCAGTTCAAATAAAAGCACAAAAAAATCAAACTGAGTAGCAATCTGACAATTTAAAATTTCATTTAAATTATTAAATTAATTAAATTTAAAGTGACAATTTAAAAGTCTCCTGATGGATTCATGGGTCACATACAGCTTACTACCCCCTTCCTCCTATTGGGGAGGACACACATATAAAAAAAAAACGTGGTGTTTTTTTGGTATATTAATGGTATACAAATGGTGTACATGGTATACAAATAGATGGTTAGGGAACCCATTCAGAGTACGCATGTAAGGTCCACATGTGGCCAGGAGAGTACCCACCTCTGACACTGCATGGCTGCTTATGTACTATAGCAAAATACTCTCCTTTGGATAAATTGGGCATGTTTATCTACTGGTCATCCCATTTCTGTTTTCCACTGGGCATCGTCTTGTTTCCGCTTGGTATTTCCAACAGTTTCAATATCAGTGAGTTTCTTTTTGCTACTTACTGTCCTTTAGGATTCAGCTTTTCAGATCCATCTTCTGGGTTTATTCTCATCTGCCAAGGGGCAGTGACTAGAAAGCCTCTCCCTGACAAGGCCAAGTTAATAATTTTTTAGTCTCTAGCTGAGGCTAAAAGCCACCACATTTAGGTAAGGGCGTCCAACAAATTGCAGCCTGTGTATTCCAGTCTAAGATTATTATTTTGAAGTTTGGGGTCTGTTGCTGCTAGGACTACTCTCTGACTTAGGATTAGAAAATTCTTTATTACTCCTTTTATCCCCTGAGAGGTGTCTGGGTCCTGGGGGGAAAAATTGGGGGAAAATGTGTCCCACAAGCACTATAGGAACTGTATGGAAGTTAGGAGATCCCAAGAGGCTCTCTGATTGGCTTATATGTGAAATCAATCAAGAACAAAAACTAAGTTAAAATGTCAAGGGTATTATTTTCAATTCACCCTGCCCACATTCCTGCCTTTGTGACATATGCCTTACAGTAAGAAAGCCTTTGACCACAATTAACTCTATCACTCACTGCACAGCTACTATGCCCTCAGCCTTCCTCCCTCTTCCCAACCCCAGCTGCCCCTAAGAGTAACAGTAGTGGTGGTGATGGTAGAGGTAAGAGTAGTCGTAGTAATAGTAGTGGTAGTGGTAGTAGTATAATGATAGTAGTAGTGAAAATACTGGCAATAGTAACAGTAGTAGTAGTAGTGGTGGTAGTAGTAGTAGTAGTAGTAGCAGTAGCAGCAGTAATAGTAGTAGTGGTACTGACTTTGTGACGCTGTGAACACAGTGAGTTTTGTTCCACAGTCCAGCCTCAGCCCCTTTCTGTCCTGTGAGCTGTTTTCTGACTATTCTTTCTGTTTCCCTCTGTGTCAAAGGGAGGGAATAAGACTTACAGTATTTATTTCACATGTTTGTTTTTTGTTTTTGTGAGGCTTCAATGAGATGGTGTGTATAAAGCATTTTGCAAACCTTAAAACACCATAGAAATGTCAGTTAGCTTATTAGTTTTTGTCTAGACCTGTGATTTTACAGATATAGAGGGAATTCCCAATGAGGATTAGAGGAACTGCTGATACTGACTGGCAGCTGCCTGGGAACTTAAGGTTTACAAAGTGTTTTACAAATATGATCTCATGGGTGGAATGGAATCCTCATGACAACCCTGGGAGTTCAGTGCTATTTTTACCCCCATTTTACGGGTGAGAGAACTGAAGCAGATAGTGGGTAGATGATTTTCCCAAGGTCACGCAGCTAGTGAGTATCTGAGATTGGATTTGAACTCAGGTCTTTCCAACTCCAAACCCAGCATTGCACTATGCCATCTGCTTAGACTTAGATTCTTAGAGAGTTACCTAAACCATTGAGAGATTACACAATGGATATATATCAGAGACAGTACTTGAACCAGGTCTTTTGCTTTGAAATTGCTTTGGTAACATGCAAACCAAAATTGGAACTGAGAATATATGACGTTGATATCCATGTGAAGAACTCTGATTTGGAGCTAAGACAACAGGCCTGCTTCTAAGTCCAGAATATGTGACACACTACTATTGCCCACAGAGTAGTCATAATTCATTAGCCCCGGGGTGTGGAACCTGCAGCCTGAAGGCCTCATGTGGCCTTCTAGGTTCTTGGGTACAGCCTTTTGACTGAGTCCAAGTTTTACAGAAAAAAATCCTTTTATTAAAGGGATTTGTTCTGTGCAGTTTGGATTAAGTCAAAGGGCTGTCCTTGAGGATCTAGGACCTTCACAGAACAAATTCAATAATATTACATGATATAGTACATAATATATAATAATATAATATAATTGATGTCATAATATAATACTAAAGGATTTATTCTGTGAAGCTTGGATTCAGTCGAAGGGCCACACAACCTAGACCACGGTGTATAAACTCAAGGTCACAAATTCCCCAGCCCTGCATTGACCTTTACAGAGGATCAAAGGTGATGGCTTTCCAAGTATTCATTCACTCCTTCATTCATCAACAACATTCACCAAGCACTGAAGTAGACATTGGGGGAGATATAAAGGTGACTGTCCCAGCCTTTGGTAGCTTACAATTGAGGTTAGAAGACAGGACCTAGAATCACAGAAATTAGCAATAGGTGTATTTAGAGATAAATGACTATAGTACAAGTCAGAATGTGATATGTTATAAAAGAAGTAATTCTTATAAAAGAAACAGCATGAGGGGGTTCAAGTTAGCCCAAAATGACATTTAACTGTGTACCTGGAGGGATTTTCAGGCACTCAGTGGTAGGGGTGGGAGATGCAAAGAGAAGGGAAAGATTTCTTTCCCAGGGGATCAGAAACTGCAATTCAGTGGAGATGGATTGCTGCTCTCTCTGTGAGGAAGTGATGGTGGTGGTGGGGGGGTGCAGCTGAAGAATTCCTTGATGTTGGGGATTGCTTACACAAGAATAAAGGCCCTGGGACTGAAAGGGAAGGAAGGCTGGCTGCTGGCCACCTAGTGAGGAGAGGTGAGGAATCTGTCCTATTCAGCTAACTCCTGTTACAGAACCAGCTTGCAGGCCTGGAGCAGGCCCCCCAGGAATTCCCCTCGACACTGCCAGGGATTTTCCCTGACTTGGAGGGTCCGGAGCTTTCACAGTTTAGGAAAGGCAGCTGAGGCCCTACTCTGACCCTTCCCATCAACCAATCCTCATTTTGCCTCCCAAGTCTTCAATTCTTTTGTCAATATTTCCATGGACCTTCTAAAACTCTCTCTTCTGCTATCTCAGTTGCCCTAGAGACAGTATCAGTTCCCTGTTGTTTTCCCTATGGACTGGCCTCTTCTAGTCCTGGCTCCTTCCCTTCTCCCAAAAGTCTTTATCTATCCCAAGGGCCCTAGAGAGGTGACCCCTGAGGAGCCAAGCTCCAGACATTCTGATGTCCCCGAGTTGGTGTTCCCAGAAGAAAAGCCTGAATTTTAACTGGGCAGGCTGGAATAACCTTTCCTCCTTTATTCTCCCATTCTCCTTATCCTATTCCTTTCTCATTACTTAGTTTCTTCTCTTATGGCATCCCCCTCACTCATTTCTCTTTCCTTTCTCCTGTTTCCATATTTTACCTGTCCCCATACCTCTGCTTTTCCTCTATTCTCCTTTCCCAAGCAACTGACAAATTCCACCACCTGGAAAAGAAAGTCCTATTAAAGCAGGAAGCCCACCCCCACTCTCCATGCCCTCTGGCCAGGAAACAGCTTGGGGCCCTCTGTGGGTTTTTATGGGCCAGGCAGGTCTGCTTACAATAGGATTGGACTGAAAGTATGCCAAGATTTGGCCTTCCTGCCTGGGCCTGAGAGGGCAGGAAAATACCCTTCACTTCAGCTGGGATAGTGAGTACTTTGGATGACAGTCAGCCTCCAAAGAGATATTGGCTTGCTAGAACAATGGATTGATTATATGAAAATTCAATTTAATATGAATAAATACAAACTCTAACACTTGGGTTAAAAAAAATCCACTTCATAAGTACAACACAGAGGGGGAGACAGGGCTAGACAATATTTCAGATGTAGAATTCTAATCTAGGATTTCAGGGAACTCCAAACTCGATATGAATCAGGAGTTTGACAGAGCAACAACTGAAATTAATGTTATGCTAAACTACATTGAGAGATAGAGTGTCTTAAGCAAGAGAGGTAATCACTTCTGGGTCCTCTGGTCAGATTACATCTGAAGTATTATGTTCATTTCTGGGAACCACATTTTGGGAAGGAGAGAAACAAACTGGAACTTATCCAGAAGAGAATATAGTGAGAGGCCTGACTATCAGGCCATACTATTGGTTGAAGGAACTAGGAAAGTTTAGTTTGGAGAAGAGAAGCCTGGCATTGTTTTCAAGCATCTGAAGGATTGCCATTTGGAAAAGGGATTGATCAGGTTGGTTCTGCTTAGACCCAGAAGGTAGAAATAGGAACAATAAGGAAAAATGGGTTTGCTTGTTACAAGAAAAACTTCTGAATAGAGTTGTCCAAAATGGTTTTTCTTGGGAGGTAGTGGGTTCTCCTTTGAGGGGAGCCAGGGTTGGGGAAGGAAGGGCAGGGAGGAGAAATCAAGCAGAAGCTGGATGATCACTTGGCAGAGATCCTGTGAAGATTTTAAGAAGTTCACCTTCAGTGGAGATGGGGCCTATGCCTCCATTAATCAGTAGGAGACAGGGGCTTATGAAGGGAAGGATCATGGATCTTAAATTTAAAGATGCGGGTGGGGGTGGGTAAGTGCTGGCCTTTTGAGCTGGACTGCATTTTGGGTTGGGGAAGGATAGACAAGGAAATAGTCATCCTTTAATTGAGGCCTTGAACTAATTTCAGTGGATAATTGAGCTGGTCTGAACTTGCCTGTTCAAGGGTTTAGTTGGGAAACTGTACCTCACTCTGGCTATCCCCAGACAGGCCTGGACTTCCATTTCTGTCCTCAGTTAATCTCTGAGGTGTCTGGAGACAGGGTAGAAGGTGAGATTTGGAAAGTAAACCTTGTTTGTGGGGTATTGTCTTGGTTTAGGGCAAACAGAGTTGGTCAGCCATGTTCCAATGTAGAATATCTTTCACCATTTCCTGTGCTCCAGGTTTGGGAAGAGACAGGCTAATATACTTAAGTCTCAGCCTATTCAAGGACCAGATAAGAACCCCCTAGATCTAGAAGATTGGTTGTGGACCTCTGTTCCTATGGATGGGGTCAGTGGATGGTGCTTAGAAGCTCCTTCCTTGACAGGTACCACCTTCCTACTTTCCTGGGGTCAGTCCAATGTGATTGATATGAGGATCTTAGCCTAGGATAGGGATGAGGTGTGGCTATGACGGATAGGATACCCTATAGAGAGCCAGATTTCTTGGATACAGAGCAACAGCTGACTCATTCTATGATTGCCCTTAGCGTAGGGCTGGTCACTATCAGATGCTGAACCACCCACAATCAATCGCTATATGTTAGAAAAGACCTTCCTGACTTCCTCCACAACTCAGGAAGAAGTCCATTGATTCCAACCCAGACCTTAGCAGGAATGTCTTCTATAGCATCCTCCAATAGCTGATCATCCAATCTTGTCTTGAAATCCTCCACTGAGAGGAAACCTATTACTTCTTGAGGTAGCCTACTTTGAAATAACTCGAGTTTTTAGGAAGGTATTTATCAATTCATTCATTTATTCGTTTGTCTATTCATTCTTTTTTTGTGACGCCTAAATCTAATATTCTGTAAATTTCTACTTTTTGCCTCTAATTTTGATCTCAGGACTCAAACAGACTTGCACATGACAGTCCTTCTATCCTGTATCCCCAGAGTCTTTTCTTCTCCATAATAAGCATCCATGGTCTTTTCACTGGTTGTAGTGGTTGCCCCCTATTGGATATAATATAGCTTGTCTCTTTCCAGAACTGAATCTAACACAGTATCCCAGATGTGGTTGGCCAGAGCAAATTATAGTCACTATAACCTGGGGTTCAACTGACAAATTAACACGTTGTTTAACAATGTTCTCTTAATGAACCTGGGCTGCAGTTTCTCCAGCTACAAAAATGGAAGGGAAAGGGCAAACTCTACTTCTGGGCTCGAACGATATTTTACTTAAAGGAGCTTTTTGGAAGATGAATTGATGGGGGAAAAAGTGTTTGGCAGCAGATAGGAAATGGTAGATGGTGTGGTAGGAAGATCACTGCTCAGAATCACTAGATACAGGTCCTAGTTTTACTCTTCACCGGCATTCTCAGGTATCTTTAGGGCCCTAGTTTCATCATTTGTAAAATGATAATAGTAAAATCTTGGAAATTAATTATTTCATTCATTCATTCATCTGTTCATCCATTCATCCATTCCATAGACTTTTAAATACCTATTATGTGTAGGTGTGTGTGTGTGTGGGTGAGTAGTTCTATATGAGATAAAAAGATGAAGAAGGCAATTTCTACTGTTAATAAAATGATAATAACAGAAGGCAGATTTCACCTCTTATTTGTGATAAGTATGGGGAGAGGAAGGGCAGAAAATGGCATTTGACTTGGGCTTTGCAGAACAAATAGAATTTTGATACAAATGGGATTGAGGAATTCTAAGCTGAGCCAACGATGAGCAAAAGTCTCAGAAGGAGAAAAGTATAAGATGTGATCAGAGAACTGAGCTGTTGGGCTGAAGTGTGCAATTTGAGCCAGAGTAGCATCGTAAGAGGTGCATTGTGTGATACGAGTAATATGGCCCTATCGTATGGGGGAGGGGTGGGGTGAAGTTAGATAGTAGACAGCTTTGAATGCCAGGTTAAGCAATCTGAATTTTATTTCTCAAGCAAAGTGCTCTGCTCATATAATAACGGGTTAGAAGGAGGTTGATCAGGAATGAAAACACTATTCCCACCAGGTGTTCAAGAATGATAATGCATGGAGAATGTTAATCCTAGCACAAGGCTGGTATTCAGATTAGGCAGATTGGAAGGAGAGAGGCTAATTCTGCCTGATACCTGCTTTGAGGCCCTTTGATATTTTCCTCCTTGGCCTCCAGAGAATGTGTCCTTTCCCAGAAGCGGCCACAGTGACCAGCTTTCCTCCTCCTTCCCCTCCCCACAGTCCTTGCCATGATTCACTGTAATTACATGGGCCAGACTGCTGATCTTGCAGGACCAGAAGGTTGTCTGTCCTCCATAGTCACCCCACCCTCTGCCAGAAAGAGTGGCCTGTGTTTAGGAAGAGGCTCTCAAGCCTTGAATCATGAGGGTAGATATGGCAACTCATACATGGGTTCTATATCTACCCATATGCTTTTCTACCCATACCCAGTGGGTTCAGGTGTGTGTGTGCATGTGTGTGTGTGTATTTGGGGGAGTGAGTAATAGGAATTCAGAACAGCTATCCCAGCAACTCCAGTGGAAAAGGGATTTTTATCTTAGAAGGTTATCATCATCTCCATGGTGGGAGATGGGTAGAAAGAAGTAGTGGCAGCCCCTAAATAAAAGTTGGTTTGGCAGGCTCTTAGACTGGCCCTAGGACACCACAGGGATTGAGAATATGGCAGAATAAGGACAAGGCATTTATGTACGATAGGTGAAATTTAAAAATTTTTTCTCTCTACCCCCAGCATTTAAAAATTGGATTCCCTGAGTATTACTGTCCATGAGAAACAGTTTTTATCACAACACTTTGGATGTTGTAAATTGATTCCCTAAAAGGCACTAAGAGCACAATTTCCTAAATGAAACAACGTAGCTAAGTAGTGCAGTAGAGAGCGCTGGAGGTGGAGTCAAAAAGTACTGAATTCAAATTCTACCTTGGACATAACATTTACTTCATGATCCAAGGCAACTTGTCCACCTTCTTTCATCCTCAGTTTCCTCATCTATAAGATGGAGGCGATAATAATGGTTCCTACCTCATGGGGTTGTTGGGGGGATCAAATAAAACATTGCAAACCATAAAAATAATTTCATAATTGCTGAAAAGTGGTGTTAGAAAGTACCCTTTGTTGTGTTTCTTCCTCCCCACACTCCTGTGGTACTTTGGGAGATGCCAGCCTTGACTTCCCTTGGGCCTCTAGGGCTTGATATGGGCTCTGAAGGCTTTATGGTGACTCCATCCTGAGGGATCCAAGCTTCTCCCCAAATAGGGGCAAAGACAGATTCCCTGGAGTCTTACAGACCATTCACTCATATAGATCCCCCAAGAGGTAAGATATATATATATATATATATATATGTATATATATGTATGTATACACACATACACACACAGGCATATATACATACATGTATATGTACATATATGTATATATGCACATATGTATATATTTATACACATATCACGTATACACAGACACACACAGGTACATATATATATTGATTCATATCTGGGAGAAGACAGGGTAAGGGCATTTCTTCTGCCAATGTGCAATGCTGTACGCATAATGAACGCTTAATAAATACTTTTTGACTTAAAATTTACACCTCTTGTATAATAACTTTTGGTCTGAGACAATTTCACTCAGAACACAAATGACTGGTCCAGAGTCACACAGCAAGTATGTTTCAAAGACAGAGCTGGAACTCAGGTTTTCCGGACTCCAAGGAAGCTTTTCTACCTTTCATACCTTGCTGCCTTTTCAACTTTAATAATAATACCTGGCATTTAGAGAGAATTTTTAAGGTAGGCAAGATGTTTTATAGACCCTGTTTCATTTGATCCTCAGAGCAAGCCTGTGAGTTGAATGCTGTTATCTCTGTTTTACAAAAGAGGAAATTGAGAATCAGTGAGGTTAATTGATTTTCTCTGGGTCTCAAAGCCACTTTTCTGAGTCTGAATTTGAATTTGGGTCTTCCTGACACTAAGGCTAGCTCTCTGTGACATGTATCTGAGAGTATCCTAGGATGTCTACTGGATGTCCTGACGCTAGGAAGTCCTACATTAGAGTCATCATAGTGGGTTAAGCATTGTCTTCTTTCTGTGACTTCTCTTCCAAAATGTGATTGGCCCCTTGAATTGATAATTGATTTGTAAAATTATGAAATGAGGGTAGACACACCAGGTTCTTTGGGTACTCACCAAGACAGACCACAACTGACAGAGGAAAATGGGGCAGCAATCACTCTGTAATAACCAGAATGGAAAGTACAGAGATAGGTAGCAAAAGGGATACTGAGGCAGATAGTGTGAGGAAGAGGATGAAAAGGGGGAGAGACAGAGTCTCAGTCAAGTTAACCTTGAACTAGAGTGGGGACCATTTGGTAGTAAGGACCCTAGAGAATTGGAAATGTGCTGGGGGGGCAAGGCAGAAGTTTAAGGTTTCATTTTTATAGGTTTTTTGGGGTAACAGCCTCTTATCTGGGCCAGCTTGGGGTCAGCTCATTAATATATCCAAATCATCTTAAAGTTGTCAGTAAAATTCTCAGGTTAACATGTCCTCATCAAAATTATCAGCACCTTTTGGTGTTCTGCAGATATCTGGAGCTTGTGAGAGATTTGCATATCTTAGGATCAAAAAGCCTGGACAGCAGAGTCTAGTCCCCTGATTCTACATGTATTACAAGGATGTGATTTTTGGTTAATATGTAATACAATTCATAAATTATGCTCCTTTGATCTTTGGGACAGTTTGTACATGACTTCCTGGTACCCCTTTGCAGTCTCTTGCCCCTTTATACTGGGCTTATATACTTACTATTTTGACTAGAAGGGGAGGAAGAAGGTGGTTTTGGGGCACTAAAACAATTTTAATGTACCCCTAGTAAGGGCCATAAGTTTAGCCTGCAACACTTCATCTTGAACAACCTTATCTGATCTTTTTCTATGGTTGGGCATCAATGGACTGGTCCTTGGAGCAATCAAGGAGGAAGAAAGGAACTTAAAAATAGGTAATGGGGATGAAGAAGTCCAACCCTAGCCAACTACCCTTGAGTACGAGTTAAAATGATGGTAAGGTATACATTTAAGTGTATTTAATGCTTTCAGGTTTGCTAAGTACTTTAGCATGAATTTTTTTTGGGGTGGTGGTAATCAGATTAAGTAACTTGCCCAGAGTCACACAGCCAATAAGCATCTGAGACCAGATTTGAGCTCAGGTCCTCCCAATTTCAGGACCAGTGCTCTATCCACTGAGTCAACCTAGCTGTCCCTTTTATATATGTTATTCTGGAACTGCCTTTGGAGGGTATTCTCTTTGTCCACTTGTCTATTGGACATTGAATTCACTAAACTATTCTTTTCCTCAACAGAATCATTTCACCAGCTGCTCAAGTTCATGATTTGGTCAATTTCTGCCCAAAAGAAGCTCTGCCTTTCCATCTCCATTTTGGCTCCAGATGGAAAATGCTAATGGATCAGAATTAGGGGAAATGACCCAGAAAGTGAATTGCTGCTCTCTTACAGGGCCTATACAGAGTGGAGAGAGAAACCATGAAGAGCCCCACAATCTTCAAGTTTCTTCTCCCAACCTTTCCATTTCCTATCTGGCAGTTGCCTATAGCTAAGAATTCAGTAAAATTCAATTCAGTTTAATATAATTCAACTCAGCAAGTATTTAGTAGGTGACTCATATGTGTCAGGCAGCTAGGTGGTGTAGCAGATAGATTCATCGGAGCTGCATAACCCTGGACTAGTCACCTAACCCTGTTTGCCTCAGTTTCCTTATCTGTACAATGAGTTAGAAGGAAATGGCAAACTACCTCAGTATCTCTGCCAAGAAAACCCCAAATGGGGTCACAAAGAGTTGGATATAACTGAACAACAAAAAATGCTGCATTGGGAAAGGGAATTCCCTCACCAGGGTATTCTCTGTACTCATAAAGTCACAGTTCAGCCCCTATGCCTGACCTAATACTATCGTGACATTAAGTCCTATAGTTCAGAGAAGAAAATCAGCGAGAGCTGGAATAACTGAAGATGTCAGTAATAAGGAGCCCCAGATTTCTGTGCTTGACCTTGCATTGTTTAAAATTATTATCCATCACTTAGATAAAAACATAGATGGCATGTTCATTCATTTTACCTATGATATAAAGTCAGGAGCAATGGACAGCACATTGGCTGATTGCTGCTGCTATTTTGTCCTTTATTCTTGAATAAAGACATCAAGACATCAGGGAGATGATGCCATAAGATGCAAATGAATTGAATTTAAGTGAGGGAGGGCTGTGCAAAGTCACCATCCTCACTCTCTCCTCTGCTGTCATCTGGGTCCAGTGATGAGATATGGATCAAAATGGCTGGAGATGGCCCAGCAGGCAGTGGAGGACCTTGGTCTTTTCAAGTAAGGTTTTGTTTTTTTTTAATTTTTAATTTTTATTTAACAGGTTTTAGTTTGAGTGAGGCAGCACCCATCTAATGATTAAGGTTTAATAAGAAGTGAGGTGAAGAATGACCTCTTTAAAAAAAAAAATAGATCTGGGAGGGGAAAACCTTCAGGGTTTCTGGTCAATACAAAACAATTATTTACATTCATTCTGAGCCAATCAGGGCACAAACAATGACTAAGTAGGGCTTGTTCTGGGACCTATTGTTGGCCAATCTATGAGAGTCAGAGTGATTGGGGGGGTGGTGGTTAAAACACTGAATGGATTCTGCCTGAGAGGCTGGTGACTTCACGTGGCCCTCCCTCACCTAAATCCAATTCACTTGCATGTGGCATCACCTCCCTGATGTCATGTTCCTCTTTGAGAACACTGGATGACAGTCAGACTGTAAAAGGGTCTCCTCAGGCTGGAACTTTAGCTCAAGCCAGAAAGGACCTTTAGAAACTATCTGGCCTAACACTTCTTATCCCCCCTTTAGACACAGAGGCCCCAGGGAAGTAGACCATCTTCCCTTTCAGCCCAAAAGCTGAGACTAGAACTCAGAGTCTCCTGCTTTCTAGGCTTGCAGGGCTCTTCCTGCAACACAGAAACCCTGAGGCCCTTAAAGAAAGGTCCAGATCAACATCTCTCCAAAATGCAACTCCATGTTTTCAGTGATGAGGGGGAGGAGAAGTGATGAAATGCTGAAACTGAGACTCTGTTTTGGTTCTGAACACACCCACACTCCTGACACAAAGGGAAGATTAGTATGGGATGTCTGGAGATAGAGCTCCCAAGGAATGAGCACACCACACACACACACGCACACACACACACACACACACACACACACACACACACACCCTTCCCATACTCTGTACCAGTCCATGACATTGTCACAAAAATCTCCACATTCTGTCTCCACTCTGGAAGGCCACTGTTGGATTCGTGTGTGTGTGTGTGTGTGTGGTGTGTGTGTGTATGTGTGTGTGTGCCTTCTACAAAGTAAAGGACCTGAGGCTGGCTGAAGGCTAGGGAGAGAAATCAGCAAACAACGGGATCCCTGTCTACAGCTGTCTATCCCTGCAGTACTATCTCAGCTGCAACCACAGCCCGGTAACTATCAACCAAGCAAACAAAAAACCACAGGTATGTAGCTACAAACAACCATCATGGGTGTTTACGGATTGCCAGAGTCACAGGGCCAAACTCCAAACACGCTGGGAATCCTTTGCCATCCTTTGAAACAAGGGCCCTAGGAGCAACAGAGATGTCTGAATGAGAAGAGAGTTTTCTTTTTTTTAAGGGGGCGGGCCTTAGAGATCATTTGGTCTGAGCCCAACCACTTTCTCCCACTCACAAATGGGGAAACTGAGCCCCAAAGACATAGAAGCAACTTACCCAAGGTCATGGCACCCAATGAGTGTTTGATTCTGGGGACAAGCCAAGGATGAAGTGACTGACTGAGGGTTGGCAAGAGAAGGGAATTTTCCATGTTTGGTGGCTCCTGGCCTTGTTTCTCTTCTCCACCCCAGGTTCTCCACCCCATGTGCTGAGTTAGAGCAGTCAGACAGAGCCTCTTCTAAAAGGCTGCTCACTCTCCTCCGTTTTCACACTTGGACTGAGATTTCAGGCTCTTGGGGAAGTTTTGGTGAGGGCCGGGAAGGAGAAAGGTTTCTACCCTTCTGGCTCTGGCTCTGGGTAGCCAGCCTTGGTGTTTCATTTCTGCTTTTTTGACCACATAATATAGCATAGGTAGTAGGCAGAGCATTAGAATGACTTTCAAGAGACCTGCCCAAGGTCATAGTGAGTTAGTGCCAGAGTTGAAATCACTAAACATCTCAAATCTAGGAGGGGCCTTAGAGCAATGGAATCTTGGTTTCTTCATCTGTGAAATAAAGAACTTGATCTACATGATGCATTTCTATCCTTTTTGGGAGCTCTCTGGCACTTTGGTGCAACTGGTGGACTCTTCAGAATATATCTTTTTCTAAATGCACAAAATTAAATATACTGCATTACATAGAAAACCAATTATATTGCAATACAGATGTCAGGTTTTTTTTTTTTTTGAGTTCACAAACAAATCCCTTGGACTAGATAATCTCTAGGACCCGATCCAAGGGGGAAGACATCATGGTTTCACAGAATTTTAGAGCTGATGGGACCTCATCAGCAAATACATATCTGGGCAACAATCTGATAGGGCATCTCACTCCTCAAGGCTCTCTTTAACTCCTTCCCTGTGTTCCTCAGCAGTGTGCTTGAAGTGCTTCTGTGTAATACAGTGAAATAGAGAGTAACTAATTTGCCCTCACCTCAACCCAAGCTAGACCAGCCCTTCCATTAAGTTTAAGGGAGACAGGATAGACAAAAGATCATAAGATCACAGAATTAAAATTGGAAGAGAATCTCAGAGGTTAGCCAGTCCAACCCTCTCATTTTATAGATGAGGAAACCAAGAGGTAGAGAGGTTAAATGATTTAATTAATTAATGATTTAATGGTAGCACAGTTTAAGGCACTCACAGCTATGTAGGTGGGAAATTGTAGACCTGGGATTTGGACCTATGTCCCCTGATCCTAAATCTAAAGCTCTTTTCAGTACACCAGCTTCTTGCCTCATCTTATACTTTTTTAGAATCCCTGAGAGGGCCTAGTATAAGACCTGGCAGGCAGTAGGTGTTAAGGAAATGTTTGGTGATTAATAAATGTCTAGGACTGATGACCATTGAATCTATCTTCTGTTTTTTTATTAATTGACAAACATTTATCAAGCACCAACTATATACAAAGCACAAGGCACACATATACCATGTGATACCACATGGTATCATAGGGATACCATGACAAAATTTTAAAAAAAACCTAGTTTCTGCCCTCAAGGTTCTTGTAGTCTAGCAGAGCCCTACAGGCCAAATGCTGTGGGATTGCTAAGAGACTCATCATTAGTCCTCTCTACAAAATTTCTGCTAGAATTCGGTGAGGGTGGGCAATTATCTTTTGCTTTCCCTCAGGGCCAGAACATATCAAATAGCTTCTGTCTCTTTTCTTGGGCTCCCCAGGAATCCCTTCCCCAAAGCATTTTCTTCCATGGATGACTGTGGCTGGTAGGAGTCTCTCCTTAACTCAGACCCAGCCCAGGGTTCTCAGAACTTGCTTCTTTTTTAACTTGCTTTCTTAAGCATTCTGCCTTTGAGCTCTTGGGTTCACTAGTGTTTCTTCTCTCTTCTCACTTGCCTTCCAGGTTTCTTCAGTTCTCTTCCAATTCTTCTTGCCTAAGTATGAACAAACTCCTTCTCACAATTCCACCTGAAATAGTTGCATTCATCATCTTCTTTTGGGGGAAAAAAAAAAACCATCAGAGGGAAGAGGATAAGATTCCACAGTTCTGTAACTCATTAATTCTGTATTCTGGGAGCTCTTTTATTTGACCCAAGACATCCCTAATCTGGTCATATTTGGCTGACACAGCTTTCTGTATTAACTAGCCCCTTCTTTTCCTATCTAGATAGCCTTTCCATCTGGCTAGCTGCCATGTTTTCCATGTAGGGTATCTCTTGAATGGTGGTCTCTGCTAGCATCTCATCTCCATTCCCTTTACTCTCTGCCTTAAAATTGTGACCTCTTCTCACATATCCCATCTCCCATCAGGGTGCTTCTAACTGTTCTTAGTTTTCTGCCTTTTTGCAGAACTGCAAAATACTGACACCAGCTGGGTCCAATTAGGCATTTCATGCTTGTCCCAACCCAACTAAGTTCTTATAATCTCAAGAAATACTTTACATATAGAGTAATAATAATATACAACTTCCACCAAAAACAAGGGAAGGGTCATTTTATCACACATGTCAACATGAGGAGAACAAGAAAGGGGGAAGACTTGGACTGAATGAAGAAACCATCCCAAAGAGTCTAGGGGGCTTAGTGGACAGAGGCCTGGAATCATGAAGACCTGAATTCAAATGTGACCTCAGACACTTACCAGTTGGGTGATTCTGAGCAAGTCACTTAACCCTGTTTGCTTCAGTTTCCTCATCTGTAAAATGATCTGGAGAAGGAAATGGCAAACCACTCCAGTATCTTTGCCTAGAAAACCCCAAATGGGGTCATGAAGCGTTGGAAATGATTGAAATAACTGAACAGCCACAACAAAAGGGAAGCAATTAGAGAATCTGTATCAGCCTAGAGAGGAGACACTAGCTCAGGGTCCCCAGTATTGTATTTGAAGTCTGTTACATTCAACATCTTATTCAACATTTGGAGAAAGACAGAAAGGGCATAATTATTGAACTTCCAAATGATGCAAAGCCTGGTGGAATAATCAACATATTGGATGATAGAATGAAGATTCTAAAGAAATTGGTAGACCAGCCTGCTAATCTATGACTAATAAATAGAATTTAATAGGCACAAATGTAAGATTAAAAAATCCCACCAATTTTACAAGTTTAGGATAGCTGAAGGATGTCCCAATTCATGTGAAAAAGGTCTTAGAGTTTAAACAGGTCCATAGGAGTCAAAAGTGTGACCTGGTAGTCAAAGAGATAATTGTGATCTTAGGATGCATTAATAGAAATAGTATAGAGAAGAAAGGATAGACTAAGTCATGCTTTGTTTGACATTTTGAACTTTTTGCGACCTGATCCCTTCTTATCTTTCCAGACTTCTTACACTTTTTTGTTGTTCAGTTGTTTCAGACTTTCTGTGACCCCATTTAGGTTTTTTGGGCTTTTTTTTGGACAAAGATACTGGAATGATTTGCCATTTTTTTTCTTATTTTGCAGATGAGTAAACTGAAGCAAACAGGTTTAAGTGACTTGACCAGGGTTTCATAGCTAGTAAGTATCTAAAGCCAGATTTGAACTCAGGCAGATGAATCTTCCTTATTCCAGGTGCAGCACCCTCTCCGCTGTGCCACCTAGCTATCCCACTTTACTGACTACACCACTTTACTCCCCTCCACGTATACTATAAGATGAAGCCTCAAACATGACATTCTATCTCCCATTCTCCATGCTTTGTACTAACCATCCCGCAGGGCTTGGAATGCATTCCCTCCTCCTCTATGCCTTTGCCCTGACTTCCTCCAAGACCCAACTCAATACCTTCCTTTTAGTCAGTCTTTCCAGGTCCTCTCAGTTGTTAGAGTCTTACTGCCAGAACTTAGCTTCCATCTACTTGATATGTCTTCACTGTGTTTATTTATGTAGAATCTGAGTTGCTTGAGAGCAGTGGCTTTTTAAATCTTTCTTTGTATCTCCATCATGTCTGGCACATAGTGAACCTTTAGTAAATGTTTGTTGACTGAGTGTTGGCCAAATGACTCTGGTCTTGGCCAGAAACTATCTGGAACACTCTATTCAATTGTGGGTACCACATTTTAGGAAGGAAATTGACAGACTAAAACATACAAAAAGGAGATTGATCGAAATAGAGAGAAGACAGACCATGCTATTAGATAAACTAGGATTATTTTGCCCATAGAAGGAATAACTTGATTGGGGAAAAGGGGTGGTGAGTGGACATGATAGCAGTCTTCAGGCATTTGAAGGACTGTCTACAAGAGATGAACAAGATATATTCTGCTTGATCTTAGAGGCAGAAACAAGGAAAAGGGGAAGAAAGTTACAGGGAAGAAGATATATTGTAGTATGTTAAAAGTAGCAAAATGAATAGTACAGATAGTGCGACTGAAAGGAGGAATTGATCACTATTGGTTGGTAACAGAAGAAACTTTAAGGATAGGGAAGGATATAGGCTGGGCCTCAAAGGTCTGATAGGACTTGACCGGGTAGGGAAGGGAGAGCTGTACAGGTCTAGGAGGTTAGGATGAATAGGATGTGGTTAGGGGTAATTGAGTCACTAAGCCTAGGACAGAGAATGTATATTTTGGAGCAGTGGGAAATAAAGTTAGACAATATTTCATAGACTATTGAATGCCAGTCTGAGATTGATAAGATTGGACAAACAATGGGGAGTCATTGTGGATTCCTAGATGAGGGAAGGATACAACAAAAGCTGTGTATTAGGAAAATTGGCAGATTGCAACTGAGGCTAATATCTGCTGATGTCCTTGCATCATGTTCAGTTTATGCTGAAGACCAAAGTTGTTCAAATTTTCAGGAAGCTACTCCCTCTTGGAGATCAAGCAGATACGGTTAACACTGAATCACTCAGTGGGTCAATCACTAAGCATTTATTAAGCATTCACCATATACTAGGCATTGTGCTAATAAAGTTCTGGGGTGAGAAACCTGTGGCCTCAAGGTTACATGTGGCCCTCTAGGTCCTCAAGTGCTGCTCTTTGACTGAAAGTGAAGTTTGGATTCAGTCAAAGGGTATCACTTGAGGACCTACAGGGCAGATTCCCCACTCCTGCCTAAATACTGGGGATGTAAAGAAGGGGGAAAGTGCCCCTTGTCCTGAAGGAATTTATATTCTAAGGGAAGAGATAACATGCAAATAAGCCTGCACATACCTGATAGAGTAAATGGAAGATAACCTCAGATGGAAGGGATGGACATAGGTGTATGTGTCCCTGTGTGACTGTGTGAATGAGTGTGTGTGTGTGTGTGTGTGTGTGTGTGTGTGTATGGGGGTAGCGGAAGGAGGATAGGAAAGGATTTCTGTAGAAGGTAGAATTCAAGACGATTCTTGAAGGAAGCCAGAGAAACTACAAGTTGGAGATAATGAGGGACAGCATTCCAGGCATGGGGGAGACAGACTGTGCAAAAATGAAAGACAATGTCATTTGTGACAAGTACCAAGAGGACCAGTGTAGATTGAGTGTGTGGAGGGGAATAAAGTGTAAGAATAATGGAAAGGGTCTTCTAAATCATGGGACCAATAAGATAGAGAACTAGACACTTTCTCTAATCTGTGAGACCTCTCAAACCTCTTCAAATAAGATTTATATGCAAAAAATAAAGAAATTCAGCTGTTCTCACAATTTAGGTCTCTAAGAATCTCAATGAGGTAATGACCTAAATGACCTAGCAAGGAAGTCTAATTCCTATTCCCTAATGGGATCACATAATACCTCCTCTCTCCCAAGAACCACAAAAGTAGATTCCATTGGCTTGCAACAGAACTCAATTTTTCCACCCACCTCCTCACTACACCTTGGAATACCAAAAGGTAGAAGCTTGTTCCATCTGAGAATGCAGCATAGTAGCACTTTGTGCTGCAACAAAATTCAGGCAGAGAGAATATTAACAGAGGATATATTAAGAGGAATTGGGAAAGATTTCTTATAGAAGGTGGGATTTTATCTGGGACCTGAAGGGAGCCAGATAATACAAGAAAGCTGCCCAGAACTTCTAAACACAGAAAATGAAGTACTGATGGAAAGAATTTTGATTGATGGATTAATGTTTCTCTCTCAGTTTGGGAGAAATCCAACAAAAAAAAAAGGTAAACAAAGGGGATATTGAATAAAAATATTGAATAAAAAAATTATAGGAGAAACCAGAGCTAAAAGACATATGACATCTTCTATGTGAGACTGCCAAATAATATATGTATTTCTCAGCACCACATGGAACTTTTTATAAAAACTGACCATATATTGGGGCACAGAGATACTGCAAACAAATGTGAAAAGGTAGAAATAGTCAACACATCCTTTGTAGATCACGATACAATAAAAATTGGGATCCATTCAGAGAGCATAAACAAAAGGTACTGACTCAAATGCATACTTAACAATGAAATTCTAAATAATGAATGAGTCAAGGAACACATTATAAAAACAATCAATAATTATGGGAAAGAAAATGATAATGATGAAGTAACATATAAAAATTTCTGAGATACAGCTAAATCAGGTTTTGGGGAAAATCATATGCTATATTTACAAATTTACATTAACAAATTGAAAAAAAGAGGTTTAGCAAACTGACTATGCATTTGAAAAATAGAAAGTCAATAATGAATCTGTGCGTTTCTTTCGTTGCCGAAGAAGACCATGCCATCAGAGAAATAATGACATGACTTGCACTTGACTTTGTTTTGAGTGAGGGCTGTGCAGGTCACCAGCCTCACTTCTCCTCCAGAGCCATCTGAATCCAGTGACCAGATATTCATCAGGATGGCTGGAGATGACCTAGGATGAAGCAATTGGGGTTAAATGACTTGCCCAAGGTCACACAGCTAGTGAGTGTCTAGTGTCTGAGGTGAGATTTGAATGCAGGTTCTCCTGACTCCTGCACTGGTGCTCTATCCACTGCACCACCTAGCTGTCCCAATCTAAATCTAAATTAAGCAGGAATCTAAAATAAGCAGGAAGAGGATATAGAGGAAATAAGAAAAATAAGAGGATAAACAAACTAGAAACCAACAAGTTATAAATAAAACTAAAAGATTTTTCTGGGAAAATACTAATAAAATTGATATACAATATATTAATACTATGATGGCATACTAATAAATATGTTATATGATCCTGATGGAATACTACTGTGCTATAAGAAATAATGAGCTCAGTTTTAGAAAAACATTGAAAGACTTGCAGAAAACAATGAAACATAAAATGAGCAGAATCAGGATAATGTGCATACAGTAACAGTAATATTGTTTTAAGAAAAGCTTTGAGTGACTAAGTCGTTTTGACTATTATACATAACCAAATTATTTACAAAGGATCTCTGATGGAAGATGATATCTGAATCCAGAGAAAGAACTGAAAAGCAAAAGTATGTAAAATATGGATATATATGCATATAAGTGATTATACACATGTATTTGTGTATAATGGTAGCCATTTATGGTGGGTAGGAAGAGAGGGGAAAAAATGGAAAGCTACATGATAACATTACATGTTTAAAAGGAAAAGCAAGTTGTACATAATAGATTTGCAGCTTTATGTGCATTTCTCTTTTTCTATTCTTTTTTGTTATGGAAATACTTGTTTTACTTCTTAAGTTCAGAATTAAAAAAAATTTTTTTTTAAATACTAATAAAATTGTGAACCTCTAGCCAATCTAGTTAAAAAGAAGTAGGTAGAAAAATCAAATAAATAAAGTGACAAAATGAAATTGAAACAAAATTAGAAGAAACAAAAAGAATTATCAGAAACTATTACATACAGTTATATATTAATGATACTGAAAATACAAAAGAAATAAATACCTCTAAAAGTATAGATCACTATAAATAATTAGAAGACTAAAAAGAAATCTTTAATAATCCAATCTCAGAAAAAAAAAGGATTTGTTGTAAAGGAACTGCCAAAAGGGGAAAACAAACAAGAAAACAAAGCATTCCTGATCCTGAGAAATTTATGGGATAATTTGATCAAACTTTTCAAGAACAGCTATCGTACATGGTACACAAACTATTCTCAAAAATTGAGAAAGCACTCTACCAGACTCCTTTTATGAGACAAATCCTAATACTTAAACCGTGAAAGGATAAAACACAGAAGAACTATAAAGCAATGTAATTAATGATTACTGATTCAAATATTTTATATGAAATCCTGTCAAGCAAATAGTCTCTTTAGGCTGTACTCCGATTCTCCCTACCATTGTGAAGCCTCACTAGGCCCCACCTCTACACTGGTAGCTATGAAATGGTTCATGCTTATGCCCCCAGTTATAGAGCACAGCTCAAACCATGGGAGGGAGGTTGAGGTCCCAGGCCAGTTGCCAGGGAAGATCCCTCTATCCTGTGTGGCTTCCACTGCACCCTCATGCTGCATAAAAAGGCAAGGTCAATCACAAGTGTTTATGAGAAATAATACTAAATCCCACAAATGTATTCTTTAAGAAAATCTTAGAGAGAAAAAGAAAGAAGGAAAGAAGGAAGGAAGAAAAGAAAGATAGAAGGAAAAAAAGAAAAGGAAAGAAAGAAAGAAAGTAAGAAAGAAAATCATACAATTAAGTGGCAGTAAGACAGGGTCAGGACAAGGCCCAAACTTTCTTTGACCTTTCCTCAAGGCTGGGTTTCTCCCATTTTTCATACTCTTGGAGAGAGTGCCGGTGATAAAAACGTAGTTAAACAAGAACCAAACTGTCCATTTAGTCATCTCTCCTGGTCTTGAAGAGGGAACAGCAGATGGCACAGACACCAAGCATTGCCATAGAAGGGCCACCTCTCTACCCTTCTTCTCTCTTTATATCCTATTCTCAGTAATTCCCAGATTCCCATCCAATGTCCAGCATAGCTTACTCTCCTGACTAAGGGCTGATCTCTGGTTGTTTTTCTCTCTTTCTAAACTGAGAAGAACTCTAACATTCACAGTTTTTAGTTCCAGTCAACACTTTCTCGAGGTTATAACAGGAAGAGAGGTGTGACACAGGTCTTGCTCTCAGCAAGCTTGCAGAGTATTGGAGGGTGGTTGGTGGATATATATGTATTCTCAAATGACTATTAAACAAGGGTTAAGGCTAACATAGAAATGTATTTCGCACAGTCACAAATGTAAGTTATTTTTGCGTTCTGAATAAGTGGGGGAGTAGCTGTAGAGGGGGAGAGAACTTAAAACAAACAAAAAAAAGAATGTTCCTGTATGTTTGTAAATCATAGAAAGTTATGTTCTGGGTGGAATCAAAATTGTAAATAGAGGAAATAACAGTAGAAAGATCATTGGATTTGGAGTAAGAGGGAATCTGTCTTCAAATTCTATTTCTGTTACCGCCTTCCTGATCTTAGGAAAGTCACTTAGACTTCATGGGAGTCATTTTCTATGATGATAAAAAAAAGGATACTAAAATTAAATGAATAAATAAACAGGGGTCAAGTCCTTGGTGTTGAGGACTGCCTTCACATAGGAGGTATCACGTGAGTTGAGTCTTAAAGTACAGGTGTATAATTAACAGGCAAGATAGCAGCAGAGAGGAAGGCAAAATAAACAGAAAGTCCCAAGTTAGAGGGAGAATTGTCCAGAATTGGGGAATCCCTTAACACGTCCATTCCCTGGCAATCCAAGTAATTAGGCATATTTATTTTTCAGGAAGAGGAATACTCAGACACCAAACAACCTTCAAGATGTACCATGGGAGCCATGATACTGGACAAGAGGTAAAGATTGAATTGTAATTTAGCTGGGACTGATAGAAAAGCACTGAGGAAAACATGACAGTCATCTTCAAATATTTGAAAGTTTGTCTTGGGGAAGAGAGGATTCTACCACGTCTAGTCTACCAAGCTCAAGAAGGTAGAATTAAGTTTCCAGAGTAAAAAACAGCTGAGAAACAGATTTTGGCTTGATATGAGGGGAAAAAACCACCAACAAAAGACAAATAGCAAATTTCCTACCCGTCATTGCTGTCTGCAGATGGAATGGGTTGCCTCAGAAAGTGCTGATCTCCTCATTCCTGGAGAACATCAGACAGAGACTAGAAAACTATCCATCAGGGAGGGTGAAAAGTACCTTGCGAAACTGTTAGGTCAGATCAAGGGTATGATAGTAAATGTTTAACCATCAGGGTTGTAGGGGAGGAAATATAGGTATACACACACACTTCTGAGTTTAACGTGCATTATTACCACTTTCTTAAGTCTAGAAAATCAGCTTAAAAAATCAAGTTCTAATTTAGAGATTGCTGATTTCTAATTTATTTAATAATAAAATTGGCTCTTTCAAATGACCTCTGAGGTCTGTCCCTCTACTGAAACCACAACCCTTATACTACAGTGGTGCCTCCCTGTCAGTGCATACTAAAAATACAAAGAGATTCTTGAATTTGTGCACTAATTGCATTTATTCTCCCACCCCACAGTGGAATAGGAACTCCTAGAGGGACAGTTTTTTTTTTTTAGGACCAGCACTTTACACATGGTAGGGGCTTAACCAGTATTTGTTGAATTGAATTGGATAGTGTGATTTCAAAAGTGTGAAGGGATGTTCCTTCTAGTAGTCTCACCTTAGCTCAGATCAAAACCTCTGAGCTCAGTAATACTGTCCTTAAGACTCCATAGACTCCTAGGGCTTAGTAAGGACTGCAAGAAGTTCATCTTCTGGCATCAGGAATGGAGGTGCCTTAACTATTCTGATGAATCCTGGAAAAATGAATCTATTATTTCTTCAGGAATGTGCGTATGTACACACACACACACACACACACACACTTGTGTGTGTGTGTCTTTGTGGGGAACAGTAGAGGTTTTGAATAGTTTATTAAATAGTCTCCAAAGACTCTGGTATGAAATTACTACAGAAAAAAAATCAATATTTTGATGATCTAAGTGTAAATGATTCAAAAACATACGGATCACATTTCCCACCCATACACATGGTTTTTAAAAATTAACAGGGAAATTGCTTAGGGCAAAAACGTGTTTATAATTTTATTGATCCCAAAGCATTTGGAAAAGATGCTCCAGAAATCAGAGTGGTGCATGTGTTTGGACCACTGATGGGAGCTTCATTTTCCTGCATCTCTCTTCTGCAAAGAATCCATAAAGAAGGGTCTCCAAGAAGTTCTGGAATGGTGGCTAGTTGTGGGAAGAGAAAACTTTCTATGGTATTTTATTTTTTTATTTTTGTGAAACCTCCAGAACTAATTTTAAAATGACTTGGTTTTGGCAAACCTATGAGGTGTTAACTCAGACCCGAGTATATTTCAAGGGAAATTTAATTTAAAAAATGCTTTCCTAGTTAGCTAGAAGATTGTACTGAGCAATAAAGATTCTTGTTTAAAAGTTATTCAATGAGACAAAAAAATGCAAAATCAAGTTCAGCATGACCAACATGCAAATGAACATCTCTCTTCTCCTGTTCCCCTCTCAAACCTCTAGGCCCCCCTGGCCCTAGTTGTGGCCTCGAATGCCAAAAACAAAATGAAAACGTCCCCAGTCACTCATGGACAATTTTGTCAAAATTCTTCTACCTCACTCCCCTACTGCCAACTCTCCCTACCACAGGATCTGGTAAGACCCACAGCTTATCTGCCCCACTCTGGAGGGCATGCTTCAAGAATATGGAGTAGAAGTGGGGAACCTGCAGCCTCAAAGGTCATATGTGGCCCTCTAGGTCCTCATGTATGGTTTAATGGCCCTTTGAATCCAAACTTCACAGAGCAAAGTTTGGTTTTAGTCAAAGAATCACACTTGAAGACCTAGAGGGTCACATGTGACTTCAAGGCCACAGGGTCCCACCGCTGGGAAAGACTCAAGGCCCAGTTCTAATAATCAAGACAAGTGAGGGCATCATCTCTCTCCTAACTCTCACCCCTGAACAGATGAGCTTGGCTGTCCTTGTGAAAGTCTGAGTATGTATCTGCTTCAGGGAGTATGATTTGAGGTCCCCTGAAGCCTCCTCACAATTACTGGCAAAAAATCTGATCTGTCACGTTGCCTGAAATTCCCACTACCAGAATCCTTAACCTATGGCCTGTAACTCTGTTTTTAGAAAGCCCCCACAGGATATAGCTTGCCTAGGAAGAGTAATGTGACTTATTGGCAACCATTAACCCTTTAGTAGCAGGATAGATTGGAAAGAGCTCAAGTCCTTTGTCTCTTCATCTATAAAATCAAGTGGTTGGATCAGCTGTCCTCTGAAGTCTCTTCCTACTTGGACAATCTGCACTCTTGAAGTCCTGCAGGGTCTGGGGTCCAGTCTGAGAAAGTGTACTGGAAAACCACAGTGCTCCAGGGTTTGTGATACACTGCTCCCGGAAGGCCAGAGGGAGAGGGTAGGGGAAGGAAGGGTTCATTTCCCCAGCTCCTTCACATGGGTAGAGACTGGGGTTGGAGAGATCAAGAAGGGGAAAGGATTGGATATCTTTAAGCCTGGATGGAGGGAACCAGAGATGTAGAACTCAGATGTAGAACTCAGCTTTAGAGAGTGAGAAGCTGCCTGTAGGTAGAGGATGGTCCAACTTGACTTAGGTTTCTAGCAATGGCCAGGACCCTCTATCTAGCTGAGGTGTCTAAATGTACTAACCTGGTCTTCCATAGTCTTTTGCTTCCACTACCCCCCCACACCCCCAACCATCTCTAGACTAAGACAGGAAACAAATTACTCAGGACCTCAGGATAGCAAAGTACTACAAACTCTCATATCCAGGTCCATCTGGATCCAGCTCAAGTCCTACTTCATCTCTGAATTTTTTTTAAAGGATAGGAATTTATTTAATACCTACAAAAGAAATAAGAAGTAAGACCAAAGAGTTGGTGCAATTGGAGCAAGATTCAACTTATAACTGTTACAGGCTGCTGAGAGGCTTATACTTAAGAGCACATCAAAACTTCAAGCAGCTGGGGAGACTGCTGAGTGGGTATTTTACTTCTCCTCAGCTCTTCACTTGTTTTCCTTAAAGTTCATGTCTTCTGATCAGTTAGATCAGGAGCTTGGACACTTTCCCTGGTTCTTGGTTAACTTCTCTCATTCAGAATCTCACATGGATCCTTATGTATGGTTTAGTGGCCCTATTGTTATTTGATTTTGATGCCCCTGGACCATATGACTTCTGAGATTACATCTGTGGTTCTGAGATCATGTCCATCAGAATAGTTTGAAAGATGTTATTGAATGCTGTGTTAAAATCTAGGTAAATACCATTAGCAACATTTCCATTTTATTCTTTTAATAACTCTCATGATGCCATCTTTTTCTAGGTGTTCATTGACTGTCTCCTGAAGAATATATTCTAGAATTCTGTAAGAAATTGATCTGCCTCTAGTTTTCAGAATATATTTTCTCTCTCTCCCTCCTTCCCTCCCTCCTTCTCTCTCTCTCTCTCTCTCTCTCTCTCTTTCTCTGTCTCTCTCTGTCTCTCTCTCTCTCTCTCTCTCTCTCTCTCTCTGTCTCTCTCTCTCTCTCTCTTTCTCTCTCTCTCTCTTCCTCTGACTGTCTCTCTCTCTCAAAATCAGGACAAGTTGACTTTCTCCAATGCCATATAACCTGTTCTATTCTTTGATGTCCTTCCAAGATTATTGACAGAAAGTGTCTCAATGATCCCTTTATCTTGGAGTGTAGTAACTCATATTATAGTATTGGATGTAGGTGATGTAGTAGATATATCACTGAGATTGGAGTAAGGAAAATTTGAGTTCATATCCTGCCCCAGACACTTACTAATTGTATGACCGTGGGCAAATCATTTAACTCTGAGGTTAAGCGTCTCAGGTTTCTCACCTGTAAAAGGGGGATAATAATAGTACTTGTTCAATAAATTGTTATGAGGATTAAATGAGATTTGATATAAGTATATAGAAACCTTAAAGTGTTATGTAAAAATCATCATCATCATCTTCATCAGTTTGTCTATACCAGGTGACTTGAATTCATCAAGAGCAAGGATACTCTTACTCTTGCTTTACTTATGTTACTAACTCCCTCTTAGTTATTTTTGGTCTGTCCTATTTAGTCCAAAGATTGTTCTCCTTGAAAAATAAAACAAACACAAAACAAGAAGTGAATATATCTGGTCATGATCATTGTCCCATCCACCCCAGCATATAGGTTGTTTCCCTTGTTCCATTCTATCCTCACCTCCCCAATATAGTTTAAAATGCCCTATTTGTTTCCCTTGGTACCCTTAGCTTTTCTTGCTAGTCTTGGCTCATTCTGAACTCTAATACTCCTGATAATAATATTATTACAACACTTGGGTCATTTTATATTCATTCTTTATTACGTCTTTTCTTCTCTCTTCTGTACTTGTCTTGTAAAAATCTGAAATGGCTGGTAGCTTCCCTGTGTTTCCCCCCAGTCTTTTTAGACAACTCCTCCCTTTCCTTTTCATCAGACTTGTTTTCTTTGTATTTTCAGAATTTCATTCCTGATAGCTTCTCAACCTGAACTTCCTTCTTCTTATCTATGCTTTCTCTGAACCCTTTGAAATATTTCCTAAAATCTAAGGTCCCTGTCAGACTATATCTGCATTTCTTCTACCCTATCACAAAGTTTAAGATGCAGGGGTCATTTCTCTCTAAGATTCCCATCATTTCCATCCTATCAGACCATTTCCACCATTGCTGAGACAGACATTCAGAATGGAATTTGACCTTGTTTCCTCTACCTTTTGAAAGATGAAATTATCATTAAGAGAAATTAAATAAGTTGTCAGATGCAGGGGAGGTAAAATGAAAACTAGTTCCTTCAAGGACACATCCTCATTGAACTCCTCCCACCAAGAGTGAATGGAGACACACACACACACACACACACACACACACACACACACACACACAGAGAGAGAGAGAGAGAGAGAGAGAGAGAGAGAGAGAGACAGAGAGAGAGACAGAGACAGAGAGAGAGAGACAGAGACAGAGACAGAAAGAGAGAGAGAGAAAGAGAGAGAGAGGCAGAGACATACACAGAGACATACACAGGGAGAGACAGAACTGAAGTCACCCATCACTGCAATATTAAGTCTCTGTGACAGGATTGTGATTTTTCCTGAGTGCCTCAGCTGTTTCCTGTTTCTGTCTAGGTGACCTGAGGTATATTCTGATGACAATATCTCTTTTGGTTATTGATCGTCTGCTCTCCTTCTCTGGTTCCTGCATTTGCTCACTTGAATATGTGTATTGCACATTTAAATATGCAGTTATCACTTATTCCTTCCCTCTCCACCCACTTTTACCTATCTTATTTCTTTCAAATAAGGAATACGCTACCAGAGCTACGGGTCTCATCCCACAAAGTCTCAGGGAAAACATTCCATTTCCTGATTTAACGTACTTCCTCAAGTCAAGCCCTGTGCTTAGAAAGTATTCTTTCCTCATCTCCACCTTTCAGAAGACCTTTCTCCATCAAACCTTTGCTGAACCCTCCATTCCTTCCTTCTCTCTGTCTCTCTCTGTCCTCTCCCTCTGTCTCCCTTTCTCTCTGTCTCTCTGTCTTTCTCTCTCTCCCTTTCCCTCAATACATTTTTTTAAACTTATGTGTACACTTGATGTATCTCTCCCAGTAGAATATAAGCTCACTGAGGGATTGGCTAGCCAATGATTACCATTTCCTGAACATGGCTGAGTCTAAGACTTACTCATTGAATCAAGACATGAATTTATTCCTCTTGATCTCACTGATCTCTCCCTTCTCTGAAGGTTTATTGTTACAATGCTACAGGGTAGCATAGGATAGAATAGATACAAAGCAACACACTGCCATACAATGCAGTACTATACAATACAACAGAGCAGCAGTGGGACACAGTGGATCATGGATTAGACCAGGAAAGGCATGAGCTCATATCCCACCTCTGATACTCAGCCCTGTGAACATCTGCATTAACTTTGTTATTCAACAAGCACCTCCTTTGTAACAATCACTTTGGTAGATATGGGAGAGATAAAAAGTGTAGCTAAACTGTAATTCCTTCTGTCAAGGAATTTAGTAAGGGGAAATAATAATATGTACAGATTAGTATGTTACATGGTATTCCAGTAGACACCTCCATCAGTTAGAATAGACAAGGATAAGATTAAAGGATTTTAGAACTGGAGGGGCCTTCTGAGATCTATTCTTTTCTCTCTTGGGTGTCTTATTTGGTGACCTCATTATCATCTCTACACACATGACCCCAAGATCTATATATCCAATGACAATCTTGCTCCTGAGATCCGGTTCAGAATCACTGACCGCTTGTTGGACATTTGAAACTGGATGTCCCAAGAAACATCTCAATCTCAGCATATCCAAAACAGAAGGCATGCCCTCCACCCATAAAACCATCCATCTTCCAAGCTTTCATATTTCTGTTAAGGGTACCACCATCCTTCTAGATACTCAGGATTGCAACCTCAGTGTTATCTACCTCTCCCTCTCCCTCATTCCACTCATTCCCACCATGTCTAAACAGCTGCCAAATCTTATTTCTCCCTCCACTAAAGCTATGACATACATCCTCATCTCTCCACACTTGCCATTATCCCTCTAGTTCAGATCTTCATCACCTCTATTTTGAATTATTGCAATAGACTCCTGTTTGGTCTCCTTGACTCAAAACTTGCCCCACACATAACTGCCAGAGAGAGGGATTTCCCTAAAGGACAGGACTCACTGTGTCATGCTCAATTACCTCTAGGCTCAAACATAAATTCTCCAACATTTAAGATTTAAAGACTTTCATAACCTAGTCCCAACACAAACTTCACCTTTCTAGTCTTGCCCCTCTTCACATAAGCCACACTGGCACACTTCACATACTCTGTGCCATGGTTAAACTGGTTTTCTTACTGTTCCCATATATGTGATTCTACTTTTTCTCTTTCTATGCCTTTGTATTTCTTTTCTCCATGCCTGGAATCCACTCCCTCCTCACCTCTGTCTCTTAGAATTCCTAAGTAGCTTTTAAAACAATTCAAAAACCACCTTCTACACATTTTTTTTCTAGTTCTTCCCCTTGCCAGTGCCTTTCCTGTAAAAATCACCTTCTATCTATTTTAAATTTATTTTATTTTTAATTTATGGAATAAGACAAGCATTTCTATAACATAGTAAAATTAAAAAAAGATGATTGCACATGAAACTGCAAATCTATTACATACAACTTACTATTTCTATTAAATCTATAATAAAGTTGTCATGTAAATTTTTTCCCTTTTTTTCTTCCTCTCCCTCACCCTAGAGATGGTTACCATTGTCTACTTTCTATGCATTCTGTATATAACTATATCCCTATTCTGTATATTTCCATATATGTTTACATATAAGTATATGTCCTTTGACAAAATGTAAACTCCTTAAAGGCAGAATTTCTTTTTCTTTTTTTTTTTCTGCTTTTCGCTTTCTCTTCCCAGCATCCAACATAGAATTAGGTACTTTTTGCTGTTGTTCAGTTGTTTCAGTCATGTCCAAATCTTTGTGACCCCTTCTGGGGTTTTCTTGGCAAAGAAACTAGAGTGGTTTGCCATTTCCTTCTGTAGCTCATTTTACAGATGAGGACACTGAGGCAAACAGGGCTAAGTGACTTGCCCAGGGTCACATAGCTAATAAGCGTCTGAGGTAAGATTTGAACTCAGGTCTTCCCAACTCCAGGCCTGGCATTCTATCCACTGTTCCACCTAGCTATACCTGTACCACCTAACTGTACTTACCAGGCACTTAATAAATACTTATGGATTAATTGATCCATTCATGCAGACTAATATCCCAACTTTACAGCTAAGAAAACTGAGACCCAGAGATAGGTACTAAGCCATTTTACCAAGGTCACAGAATTGATAAGTTGCCAAAATAGGAGGTGAACACAGAACATCAGTTCTTCTGACTCCCATTTCATTATGTGTTTTCTACACTGTACATTTTGTTTTTCTACCACTGTGAGGGGTGGGGGTGATGTCTGTCCCTAAGACCCTTTCAGGGGCTCTGTGAGATCGAAACTATTTTCATAGTAATACCAAGATGTCACTTGTCAAATCCAAAACTCCTCTCCTTTCCAACTACTTATCTGTGTGTGACCAAATTTTCATCATATATTTCAATCAAAGCAGCATATTGAATTCACAAGTCAGACATGAGGATCCTACTGGCTTCTTTTAAGCCATACATTAAAGATTTGGAAATATACATAAAATGATGGCATTCTTCTCACTAAATTTTATTTTTGTTTTGGAACAGAGTTTTTTTTTCATGAAAATATGTTATTTAAGTTAACATGAAATAGGTTTATTATTATTTTAAAATAAATACTTTTTAAAAATTATCCATTTTAATTTCTAATAGGGTACAAACCAATAGATATAATCCACACAAACAAAAACTCTTGGGTGTCCTCAGTCATATTTAAGAGTATAAAGGGGCCTGAGATAAAAAAGTTTGAGAACTGTCCCTTAATCTTTCTTATCATGTCTGTGGTATGCAATCTGTCATCATAGACCAGTATCTAATAAAATTCCAGTTACAGGGCAGCAGCTCAATGCATGTTTTCTGAATGAATGTATGGATGAATGAATGCTGTTAAATACGTATGTCAACCGTGGGCAACTTCCTTAAGTGCACAGGAGGTCTTATGCTTTGTTTCTATTATCCACAATGTCAAGCAGAGAATTGTATGCACAGTTTTGGTTGACTAATTATGCCCTGCCCTGCCTGGACACAAGAAGTGGGCGAAGGGTTAATTCTCCCATTTGATGAGAGGCAATATGGAGTAATGGAAAATCTATGGATCAAATCTCATTTCTGGCTTTTTGACTCTATGATTTTAGACAAGTTTGTGGTGCCTTAGTTTTCTCATCTATAAAATGGGGCTAATGAGACTTATGTTTCCTAAATCGTAGGGCTGGGATGAAAAATGGGACTTTGTAAATCCTACCTGCAGTGATGTGTTGGTTGGAAGGGAAGCAGACTATATATAGCCAAGAAACCATATGGTTAAAAGGCTCCAGGACCAACAATCACTTGGACACAGACTTCATCTCAGCCTGTTTGCTGATAAGCACTTGACAACGTAAACATCACCTTCTGGAGGTCACCCATCTATCTAAACAGGGGAACTAGAATGGCAGAGGTTGGCCAACATCAACCTCACCATCTCCATAGCAATGCTCATGTCATTAACTGATCTAAAACCCTCAGGGACAGATGGCAGTCCACTGATCTGAATCCTTTTTAGAGATTGTAGGGATGGAGATTGATAGGTGATTTTGTAAATGGACTTTCCCAGACTTCTCTATGGTTGAGCAAGGAATCAGGATTTCTGGGTTGTAGTACCTTCTACAAGTTACATGGGGTGCCTTCAGGGAAGACTAGTACCTAAGGCATGAAAATTTATGAAGCCTTTTTCAGGGCTGCTACTTGATCCATCCAACTCTCACTGTAGCATGTGCAGCAGCCACACCCTAGTAAACATTTTGGCAGATGAGCTAAATCAGGTTAAGGGTAACAATAAAGGGTAAGGTAACTTTGGAAGAGTAAGCTTCCAAACCTGCGATAAGTTAGGAGAGGATCTACTCCAAGGATATAAAGATTTCCCCTTAGAAGAATAGGTGGATGAGAACAATTTATTCCAACAGCTATGATGGAGGCTGGAGCAGGTGCTGTGGAGCACTTAGAGTGTGGTTAGATATCAAAGGCAGCAAGGTCATCCACAGCATCTGGAGCCATCATTAGCCCTCTTGAGCCTGTCCTGCCACTGGACAGTGATGACTCCGGAAGAGTGAGGCTGATGGCTTTGTGCAACTCTGCTTCACTTAAATCCAATTTGTGAATGAATCAAAAGACGTTACCCATAAAAGTTTACCATTTTTTTTTTTACCATATGACCTTAAGCCAAGTCTTGCCATCATCTGTAATATGAGGGGATTGGACTAGCTTTCCTTTCACCCAAATTCTAAAATGTGGCCATTTCACAGAATTGTGGATTTTCATCTGTAAGGGCCCTCAGAAGTCACTGAGTCTAACCCTCTCATTTTACAGATGAGGATACTGAGACACAGAGAGGTTCACTTGCCCAGAGCCATGCAGTCGGTTAATTGTCTGAGGCAGAATTTGAACCCTGGACTTCTGGAAACCAAGTCCAACTGCTTAATCTTTACACCATCCTTCTAACTCTGAAGTTTTGTCTAAGGCTAAGCAGTAAGCTGGAGGGAGCAGTTTAGACATAATCAAATGTTTCCCATGAACTCTTATTTCATATTCGTAAAGCACAGATCTGATCTCCCCTCCTCAAGAAGCTTCAATGGCTCCATGTTGCCTCTAGGATGATGCATAAACTCCTCTGTTTCGCATTTTTTCAATTCGTTTCTTACTGTGGCCCCAGCCTAATTTTCTAGGCTCATTTTATGGGACCCTCTTCATGCATTCTATGATGAGCTGAACTGGTGTATTTGTTGTTCTCCATACATGACCTTCCATTTCCTGCTTCTGGAATGCCCCTCCTCCTCCCCTCTGCCTCTTGCAATTTCTTACTTTCTGTCAAGGCTTATCTCAAGTGCCATACCCTAAAAGGCCTTCCCTGGACCCCACAGGTGCCAGTGCTCTTCCCTCCCCTCCCCCAAATGGCTTTGTATTTAGGCTTCCGAAGATTTAGAACTGGAATCAGATTTAGGAGATGACAAATTCAATCCCTTTAATTTAAATATGAAGAAATGATGTTTCAGAGAAGTTAAGTGACATATTTAGTTTGGGGTGGGGTGGGGTGCTGTAGTGCACAGAGTGCTGGGCTTGGAGTTAGAAAGAGCTGAGTTCAAATCCTGCCTCAGACTCTTACTAACTGGGTTACCTGGACAAGTCACTTGACCTCTGCCTGCCTCAGCATCTTCATTTGTAAAATGGGGATGATAATAGCACCACCTACTTGTTGTGAGGCTCAAATGAGAGAATATCTGTAAAGTGATTAATAAAGGGTCTGGCACATAGCAGGTACTTAATAAATTTTTGTTTCCTTCCTTGCTGAGCATCATATAGTTGGTGTCTGTGAAAGGATTAGAACCCAGATCTTTCTGGCAACAAGTTTAATGCTTTATCTCAAACTCTGTGTGTGCATGTATATATATACACAAACACATATAACATACATACACACATCTATATACATGTAAGCATATGATGAGTATAAACAGTACATGAACAAATACACACATACATGTGTGATATATATATATATATATACATACGTGTGTATATATACACCTACATATACAGGTATTCACATTCTGTGAGCAAATGATACATGGGTAATTAAGTAAATATAATATGCAAATCTATAGATAGATAAACATTAGCAGACATATATAGATGCATATATATAATTCCACATACATATATGGATATAAATACCTGTATGTATATAGGTTGTTTTAAAAATAAAATTATGATTTTTATAATTATCAATAACACATACTATCATATTAACATATTAATGATATAGAATTGTTAATTATTATATATAAGTACAATATACTATCTTACTTAAATACATTACTTAAATAAATACATGTAAATATTTGCTCCCTGTCTTCAGGGACAGTGTTTGAATAACTTAAGGCTTAACCCAGAGGGGCTCAGAAAAGTGGGAGAGGGAAGGAATCTGTGATTTCATTGATAAGGAGAACTCCTGGTTAAGGAGACTCCCTCTACCCATTGGCATCAGCAGCTTTTCTGCCACTCATAGTCTGCAAGATTTGCTTAAAGCATGGAGTGGCTAAGTGTCTTGCCTATGGAATCATTATGTGTCAGAGGTAAAATTTGAACTCAGGTCTTCCTGGCTTCAAGGCCAACTCTCTATGTTATTATTACACCACACTGCCATTCTGAGGTACATGGTAATTGCTAGTATATTCTTGTTGTTTTAAGTATCCCCATATGATCTGGTGGCCTGAGGCTGAGCTCTGAGATCTAGCCTCTCAAGGTGCTCTAGCAAGGCCCTGACTTCACCACCCTGGCAGCTGATGGGCCCTGCAGTCAATGAGCTCTGTTGGGGGTGAACAGGGAGGGACCCTGCTGGCTCAAACACTTTTCAGCTTGGAAACCCCAAGTGTCTCCCAGCTAACAAAGAAGCTATGCCACCGCTCATTAATTTGCAGAATAGTGTGTAATAATAAAATGCTCTTTAAAGCCAGGACGTGGTGTGAGTGACTGCTTTTTAAGGTCTTAATAAGGATCATTAACTGCTTATGAAAAGGTTTTATAAACATTTGTTAAACTCTCAGAGTAGCAACTGTTGATGTTTCATGCTCCCCAAGATACCAGGGACAGAAGGAAGCAACTCAGAGACTCTGCCTGGCTCACAAACTGACTGATCTCCCAAGTCCTTAATCTGAAGTCCCAATAACCATGGGAGCCCTGGATTCCTGCTAGGAAGTGATATCCACAGAAGGGAGCCATTTTGGATACCCTCCTGACCCTGGGCTTCTATGAGGGATGGTTTCTTCCAGCTTCTCCCTCTTTCTTTGTTGTTGGGGAGGGAATCAAGAACCATGGAAACAATTTAGATAGAGATATGGGGAGAACTTCCTAGTGCCAGTAGTTTGGGAACAGTGCCCTAGAGTGGGGGAGGAACTCTCCATGTTTGTTGTGTCTTGGGTGAGATCCCAATAGAGTTCTCTTGAAGAGCCTAATAGAGAAGCTATTTGCTGTGCTGATTGATCCTATTTTTTTTTCAAAGCCTGGTTCTGAGCCAAAAGATTCTAAGCCCAAAAGTTCTGAATCTCAGTATTCTAAGCCTCATCATTCTAAGCTTAACAGTATCCATAACAATATCAATTTTCCCCCTTTCCACCTTCCAGTCCCTGACTTGGCTATGACCTGAAGCAACCTAGCCTACTGCACATCCCACTTAGGAAATCTCATTCTGGAAAGATTTCTTAATTCCCTTGTACAGCTCTAGAGGACTGCCCTGACGAATATTGGAACTCTCTGGTCTGGCCCCCGGAGGAGCTGCTGAAGTATTCTGAGCTCTGTCTCTGACATGTCAGACAGACAAAGGAAATCCAATGCTGTTCTTAGATCCAAAATCAAATGAAGGCAGCCGTTAGGTCTTCACAGCTGCTGGATGGGATGATGGGCTTGGTGGATAAAAAGAAGTTCATAGCACCTTCTGATTTTTTTCTAGGTAATAATTTGAGCTACAGTTCTGAGTATCTGGTCCTGGGTACTAAACTCTTGAGTCTTTTAGGGAAGCAAATAAATTATATCCTGAAGCTTAGGGTGATGCAGTCTTCTCTAAATGCTGGAATTCGGGTTAGATACAAGAATTTCATGATAGATTGACTGAAAATTGAAATAGGTCGCCAAAGGAAGTTGAAGGACTTCTTTTGCTGGAGGTGGATGAGTCATAAAGTTGGAAGAGACTCACAGAAGTCATCTAATGCTTCATAAGATTTTTCTCTTATTATTACTTTCTTACTTCAAAGAAATAGTCCTAGTGACTTAGGGACTTAGGATCATAGATTGTGTGTGTGTGTTTGTGTATGTATGTAATGTCTGGCTCTACATACCTTGGGTCCATGTCTATAACTGCATGATCTTAACAATTCACTTGTGTATAAGAGAGGAATATAAGGTAAGTTTGAAAAAGAGGGAGCCACATTGTTCACAATGGTTTTAGACCTGAAGCCTAGAGGTATGTAGTTTTATCCTAGAAAGAATTAGGGAACCAGTAAAGGTTCATGAGTGGGAACCAACATGATTAGATCTGTGCTTTAGGAAGATTACTTTGATAGCTGTGTGGAAGATGGTTTGGGATAGGGAAGACACCTCTATGAGTGTGTGTCTCTATTTTTTAAAAGTTGGGTAATCTTTATCTTTTTGGAGCCTTATGTTTGATGGTCTAGAGAATCAATCTGGGAGGGTTTGTTCTTTTTTGCCCAAGGCCTCAGGTTGGGAGCCTCAGTTCCTCACTCCATGCCTTGGGAAGTCAAAGTTGAACAGGGGCCTCAGTGTTGATAAGAGGGTCAGAAGGAATGATAATTTGATCAGAATGTTCTTAATAACTCTTCCCTAGGGCTGAAACATTTTGGACAGCTTTGTGTCAATGTGGGCCCCTTTTCATTCCTTGCTAGCTTTGGCAAACCACCCTAAATTGTCCTTCCTGGAACCATTTCCCCACACCACCCTGCCTTCTCCTTTATCTCCACCCCTTCTCCAGAAATTCTCTCCCCCCTTACACCACAACCAATTATCCCAACCCTTGCTCCAATAGAACTTTCTGACTTGTCACAATTCCCCTCTTTATCTCCCCAGAGTACTGTGGGCTCAACACCATCTTCTCTCCAATCCCAAGAAAACTCAGTAAGAAACCCACAAATAAATAGCACATTGAATTTAAACATATGTGTAAAACACAAATGTGTGATCCCAACCAAAATTTTTCTGCAGAACTAGTTGGGGTAAAGGGGAGCAGTGAGGCTGTGATAGAAGGAGAAGTGGAAGAGCTTGGGAGTGAGATTCAGACTGGGATTTTGGAGTGTACTGGGGATCAGAATGCTAACCAGGGCCCAGGTGGTCTGCAGCATGGCAGTCACTCATAGAAAGATGCCTGAAAGAAGAATGTCCACCATATGCTAAAATGTTTAGCACTACCTCTATGCCTCTTCACTTTTACCCAAATTCTCTTCCTGACTCCCCTATATCTGATGATAATGTCATCTCTTTAATCCCCCAGGCTTGGCACCTTGGAGTTGTCTTTGGTTAGAAGCAGCAGAATGTTGTGGATGAAATATTGAACTTGGAGTCTAGGGAAGATGGAAGTTTGTCATCCAACTTTAGATATTTACTGGTTGGATGATTTTGAGTAAGTTATTCAACCTCTCTTCCTCAACTTCCTCAGCAGCTACTTTAAAAGGTTGTTATGAGGCTCAAACGAAGCCTCCTAATCTCCTCCCCACCTCAGGTCAGGAAGGAAGGACCCCTGCTCTTTCTTCTGATTTTTCTATTCCCATCCCACCTACTCATGCTGCTTGGATGCGTTGGGAGTCATGAACAATAGTCTTTCTAGTAAGAGGAAGGATGACCAGGATTTACCTTCTCTACCCTGCATCCTTAGGTCCCCTACCTTTACCACTATTCCCTCCAGTCATTTACTAAGGACCTCTGGCTTTGCCCTTCCATAACTGGATTCTCTTACATGCCCCTTTCGCAGTTGAATCTTCTTTCCACTAGACTGAGGATAGGGCTGGGCTAAATGTCCATCTTCTTTGTAAGGCATTTCTTGCTCCCATTCACCCATGCTTCCTACCTGCTAAAGCCTTCTCCTCAAAATCACCTCAGTTCTCTTTTGTACACATGTATCTATGTGGTGCCTCATCTGACTAAACTCTATCCTCTTTGAGAGTAACCATTATCCCACTTTTTTTTGCATGTCCTGTGCATAGTAGGACTAAAAAGAATACATATTGATTGATAGATTAAAGCAGTAATGCCAGGATAGAATTAAGGAGGCTGTTGGGGCCTCATGTTCACTCAGGTTCACACTCCCTGTGGAGTTGTAGAGTCCGAGGATTTGTGTAGACCAAATTTGTAATTTTACATGATGTTATGATGTTTGTGAAATGCTTGAGAAACCCTAAAATGTTATATCAACATCAGTTATTGATATTATTTTTACAGATGGAGAAGAGACTTGGTGGCTTTTCCAAAGCTGCACAAAGATTCAGGAGCAGAGACATTTCTATGAAACAGATCTTATGAGGTTCAGTCTCAGTTTCCTCTTGTGAAAATGGAGGAGTTGGATTCTCTGGATCGTTTAAAGCCCCTTCCAAATCTAGATATGTGATACAGTAATAGATGACAAATATGGTAAATTGAAAAATATATGTGCTTGGTTTTATGCCCATGGACTAATAGTGTATCTGTGTATGTGTTACTGTGTCTCTGTGTGTATTTTTGTGTTTTAATGTGTGACATTGTTAGGATGATTTGTTGGTTGTATTTCTTTTTAATGTGTTAGTGTGTGTGTACAGATAATGAAATAGGGGGAAAAGGAATCAGACACTACTTGAGGCTTCTGCTATAGAACTACTTTGTTGCCTCATTTATTTGGATTTATTTCAATATTTCCCTTGTTCAACAAGACAAGCATGATCAAACTCAGGCCTCTCTTGTTGGAGCTGGACATCCTCCTCAGGAATATCTGGGAAGAGTTATAAAGATTTAAAAACAAAACAACGACAAAAACTCTAGCCACCTCCCTCTGCTCTACTTTTCCCCGTAAGGGAAAAAAATATGGATTGGAGATTTTTTTTTTTTAATATGCCCTATTTCCTTGAAGCTCTGTTGGTCATTTGTCTAGCGTCTCATGAGAGCTGTGAATTTACAACTCCTTACGGCTCTGATTCTTGGGAAATAGCTTGAGGGAGAAAGATGGTAGAATTTCATACTTGCTAATTTAAAACAATAACAATTGTTAGCAAGTCAGAAAGTAGTCCCATTAAATCAACTGGATTCTATTGAAAGTCCAATAGGATGAAATTGACTCCTCAAAATCAGATTTCAGAATGGTTAATGATGGGTACATGGTAAGAGATGGCTTGAACATTCAGCTAATATGTTTAAGCTGTTGTCATCTTGTGGAATAATTCCATCTTGTCTGGAACTAACAGGATTTTTTGCTGAAGTGGGTCAGTCTGGGAAAAAGTTACCAAGCCTTGTGCTGACAGGTATTTTTTGAGGGTACAAATTTGTTTTTTCCTGTATGCTTTTGATTTTTTTAAAAAAAATCTTTTTAAACTTTTTAAAAACAAATGTTCTTTTAGATTTCTTTATAGAAGTCAAAATCAGAAAAAAAGGAGGTAAAAGGTCCATGAGTCAGAGGTCCACTTTGGTCAGAACCCATCTCTAGCATTGTGTTTGATTCTGGATGCCTCATGTTTAAAGAGACCCTGACAAACTGCATTGAGTCCAGAGGGGTGGTGATTTGGAAATGAAGTCATTTGAGAATGGGTTGAATTAAGTAGAAATGTTTAGCTCATAGGAAGGAAGAAATTTAAGAGCTGTTGAACATTTCACAGAATCGTAGGATCTTAGCATAGGAAGGCATCTCTGCTGTTATGTGGTCCATTCTATGCTGCACCTCCCTGCCCTCCCCCAAAAAAGGGAAAAAAAAAGAACCTCCACTAGACCACATTGGACTGGTGCCATCCAGTCTTCATTTGAAAACCTTCCCTGAAGAGGAACCCATTCCCTCCTCAGTTAGCCCATCTTTGGGACAGCTTGAGTGGTTAGGAAGTTTTTCCCAACATGAAGTTTACATTTATTTCTTCACAATTCTCATCTAATAGTCTCAGTTCTGCCCTCTGGGGCAAAACAGAAGAAGTCTAATTGTTCTTCCCAAGAGAGCTTTCCAAATACTTGAAGATGGCTATCAAAGCCCTCCTGAGTCACCTCCAGGCAAAAAAATCTCCACTTCCCTCAAATAAACTTCATATGGCATGAACTCAGGGGCCTCTACCACTCCGGTGGCCCCTCTCCTACAACTACTCCAGCTTGTCCTTTCTAAACTGTCTAGAATTGGACACAAGTCTCCAGAAGTAGTCTGATTAGGGTAGAATGCAGTGGAACTGTCATCTTCATAAAGAATCCTAGAATCTTTATTTATACTACTCCATGTAACCAAAGATCATTTCGGATGCCATATCACAACATTAGTTTATAATCCCCTACTGCCCCTGGAGTACTCCTCCCATGGCCAATTTTTAGAATACATATTGGTTTCCTTTTTTTTTTTTTTGAGAGGCAAGAAGGGGTGCATGACCTGCCAAGGGTTATACAGCAAGTGAGTGTCTGAGAACAGTTTCTAACTCAAGTTTTCTTGACTTCAGGTCGGTGCTCTATCCACTACATCACCTAGCTTCCCCAACATATTGGTTTCTGAAAAGAGCTGAACTAGGTCCAATGGATAGAAGTGATAGGGAGGGCATATTTCAGCTCAGTAGAAAAAAGAACCTTCTACTTGAGTTGTCCCACAAGGAAATGGCAAATTTCCCATCACCAAAGATCTTTAAGGGGAGGTTGGATGACCACCCAATGCTTTAGAAAGGATTTCTGAATTGAAGAGTAGGTTGGATGAGATCATTTCAAATGTATCATCTAATTCTTACCAAATATCACAATTACCAAGGAATGGCAAATGCTTTCTAGGTAGCATAGTAGATAGAGGGACTGGTCTTGAAGTCAGGAAGACCATTGTTCAAATATTGCCTTATACTTTTGAATAGCTGAGTGACTCCTGGCGAATCCCTTGACTTCCTAACTTACATTTTCTTCATCTTCATTCTTCATATGAGGAACTAAATTTGATGGCCCCTACTGTTCCATCAATCTCTAAGTCTATTATTCCATGACTTCAGGACTGTCATTCCTTTAATTCAGTATGGGCTAATTTCTCTCAGTTCCTTCTCTTAGTTCCAATGTGAATCTTTTTTAGGAGACATCAGGTCATGGCAGCATAGATTTAATCCTGGAATGAATCTGGACTAGGGGCCATGGCCCTGTGTGAATAGTGGTCTTGCAACTCAGACTACTAACTGAACCTTGCTAGATTTAGGTCAAGATAGTATTTTATATATTGAGAAAATGATTATTTTCTTATTATATTAATGACCAATATAAAACCTGAGCTTATATTAATATCCAATTTTATATATGGGACAAAAGATTTTCTTTTTCTTTATTAATATGTAGGTTTTTTTCCCCCCTTTTTATTTCTTCTTTCAGGACAGAGCTGACAATGAGCTTATTTCTGATTAAAGAGTAAAGAGAATCTAATTTAGGTGAATTCTGGCCCATTGTGTTCAACTTAAATGGTCTGGGTGGAGATGAGTCTTCTCATCCAAGAGCCCTGACCTGAGCAGAGTCACATTTTTCCTACCTCTTTATTAGAAAAAAGCCTACCTCTCTTTATGATACCCATCCTCTCATTAATTGTTAACCAATCAGAGTTGTTTTTCACACTCAGTGTATTTAAACATTAAACAGTCTCTATGAGAGCTCTTTGGTTTTGAGAGAACCACTGACCTCAATATATTATCTGCTAGTTTAATTAATAAATTGATTATTAATTACCCAGAAACTAGGTCTCTTGAATTTTTCATTCATCTCAATATATAAGTATATTTTTTGTATATGCTTATGTTGAAGCATAAATATATTGACACTTTTTTCTTCAAAAGTTTGTATTTATATCTTTCATTTTCTATATCACCTTCATTTCTGAATGTATCCTTCCCCCTTCTCTGGCCCAGAAAGACATCCCTCATAACAAATAGTAAAAATATCAAGAAGACCACTGTCACTGGGTCATCTGGAGTGTGTTGGAGAGGAGCAAAGTGTAAGAAGACTTGGATAAGAGGGAAGAGGCAACGTAGTAAAGGGCTTGCAAAGCCAAATGGAAAATTTTTTATTTGATTCTGGAGTTAATGGGAAGCCACTGGAAGGAAGGAATGACTCAGTAAGACCTTCACTTTAGGGAGATAAATTTGACAGGTGAGGTAGATAAAGGATAGGAGTTAGGAGTGACTTGCATGAGGGAACTCAACAAGTCAATGGCAATAGTCCAGGCATGAAGTGATGGTCTGGATTAGCATGGTGGATACGTGAGTAGAGAGGAGGGAGATGTCATGGAATGACAGACGTTGGTAATAGATTTGATAGAAAGGGTGAGCTAGAGTAAGGAATTAAGAATAGCAGCCTGGGCAACTGGGAGGATGATGATGCCCTTGGCAGTAATAAAGAATTTCAGAAGAAGGGAAGATTTTATGGGAAATATAGTGAGTTCTGTTTTGGACTGTTTGAGTTGAAGATGTCGATGTGTCATCTAGTTGGTAATATGAGACTGGAGGTGAAGAGGGAGGTTAGGTCTGGATAAATAAATATATATCCACATAGATATAAAAATTGAATCCAAGGATGTTGATGAGAATATCAAATGAGATAATATAAGGGAGGAGTGTCAAATTCAAAGAGAAACAGAGGCCACAAATGGTACAAAATGGTACCATTGGTACCAATGGTAAATGGTACAAAAGAATCCCTGAGGGACACATATTGATTTAGTTTTTTTTAAATTATCTTTTCAGCTCCAAATTCTCTCCTTCTCTCTACTCCTCCCCCTTCCATTGCTATACATTTGAAAACTAAGTCAATATATTGACTTAGTTTTCAAATGTATAGCTATTAATATTTTATTGTATTTTTGTTTATTTTGTTAAATATTTCCCAATTTAATCTGTTTTGGGCTGCACTCAGGAGTGTTGTGAGCTGCATAGACCACATGTTTGACCCTTCTGATATATAGAGAGGAGAGAAGGAAAGAAAGCCCAGGACAAGAGAAGAGAGCCTTGGGGGAATGCTGGAAGTTAATAGGTGTGACTGGGATGAAGATTCAGCAAAGGATACTGAGAAGGAGAGATCAGACAGGTAGGAGGAAACAAAAGTAGAGAGCAGTGTCATGAAAACCTAGAAAGGAGAGTATTTAAGATAACAAGGTGATCGATATGGCCAAAGATTGCATAGATGTCAAGAAGGATGAGGCTTGAGATAAAACCATTTGATTTGGCAATTAGATCATTGCTAACTTTGGGGAGGGCAATGGATATTGAGGGATGGGGTTGGAAGCCAGACTGGAAGAGCAGCAGATGGAGGATGAGGGGAGAGATAGTGGAGGCACTGATTATATGCAGCTTTTTCAAGGAGCTTAGCAACAAGTTGGAGGAGAGATGTTGGACAATCGCTGTCAGGGATGGTCAGATCAAGTGAGGATGTTTTAAGGATAGTGGGGTGCGATGATGTTTGTAGGCAGTGGGGAAGATGACAAATTTTGAAGAACAGAGAGAGACTGAGGGTGAGAGAGGGATCTTCTGGAGAAGATGGAATGGAATAGCAAACCCTAATCATTAATATTGCTCTGAACAAGCTCCATGATCAGTCCAGGAGTAGCAGAATAAGCTCTGGATTTGTAGCCTCCTGGGCTAATACTTAACTGTATGATTATAGGCAAGGCCCTCAGTATCCCTACTTGTAAAATGAGCTGGTTGAACTTGAGGATCTCTGAGGTTCTTTCTGGCTCCCAATCCTATGAGGCCATGAGTTCAAAGTGGATTGAGAAGAACTTGTTCCACCATGTCAGGTTCCCTGGGAGACAGGAGGAGAGATTTGTACAAAAGTAATGAACTGGCTAGGCAGCTAGGTAGCACAGTGGCTAAAATCCAGGGCCTGAAGTCAGGAAGATGCTTCTCCCTGAGTTCAAATCTGGCCTCAGACACTTACTAGCTGTGTGACCCTGGGGAGTCACTTATCCCATTTGCCTCTGTTTCCTCATCTGTAAATGAATTGGAGAAGGAAATGCAAACCATACCAAGAAAACACCAAATGGAGTCATAAAGAGTCTGAAATGACTGCAACAAGAACTGTATAGTGAAACTAACTCAAAAGCAATGGCTTTTTATTTGGTGAGGAGGGAGACATAGCAATAAAAGTAGACCTGAAAAGGCATGTCACTAAGAGAAAAAAAATTCCAGCCTGATTATTCAAATGTCATTTCTAACTATGCCATTGAGAAGCATTTACCTGTTTCTCCTTGAACACCTCAGAATAATAGACTCCCTTTTTCCCAGGCTAGCTTTCTCTGCTGGCTCTCTTCCTTTGAATCCAAATTCCATCCCTGTTTAGGCCTTCATGCTAAGGGGTGGGATGAGGTGGGGGTAGAGGGAGGTGGGAATGAACCTTTAGTCTTAACTGTGGAAAGGGTCAAGGCTTTCACTACTCTTACAGTCACCACCCTGCTCAAGTCAAGGACCTAATAAATCTATTAAACCATGAAGAGAAAGAGAGGTGGGGTGGGGGGCGAGGGGGAAAGAAGGAATGATGTGGGAATGAAAAGTACAGTTTTGTTTTGGTCTGTTATCACAAAGCCTACTGAGTTGAATATTCTCACCTAACAATCAAAACATGTCATAATTACAACCAGACCCTTTGAAAGCAACAAGAGTATATGGGGAGAATATGATAAATACTTGCTGATCTCAGCAGCTCCTACAGGCCAGATCAATTCTTCTGTCACTTTGGTGTTCAGATTCTCTTACTGAACTGCTCAAATTCTTCTCTGAGACCTGCTAGCTTCATGCATTCTAACTTTGAAAAAGTGAACCATTGAGAAGCTAAGATCAGGTTCAGATAGAGCTCACTCCAACTCTGCCTTGTTCCCACCCTGTCCTCAATGCAGAAGATAATGGTTTGAAATTTAAAATTTTTGACTGAAAGAAAAATAAATGGAAGGAAATTGAGTTTTGATTTGGGAAAGTTTCCATGCCATTGCACCCCACCTGCTATCTTCTCTTAACTACTCATTCTCACAAATCCATCTACTGTAGTCAGAGAGCTGTTATGCTTCTACATATTGGGGTGTCAGGTGCAGAAGAAGTCACATAAGCGGTGCCAGGAAGGGGTCAGGACAGCAAAGTGATATACATTGTTGGAGTTAAATGGCAGAAAAAAATGGCAGAAGGTAAACTTCTGGTTTCAGAGAGACCTGAGAAGATTTGAGTAGATTGATTTAGTCAAGTGAACAGAAGAAAAAATTACATGACAATAATGTTGTAAAGACAAATGACTTCCAAAGACTTAATGCCAATCAGCAACCAACAAAATGACCAAGCATGACAGAGGATTGGTGAAGTTTGCTACCTACCTCATGACAGAGACAGAGGTGAAGGACTTAGGGTGCAGACTGGTCCATATGTCTTTGGACATGCCCAGTATGGGAATTTGTTTTGCTTGACTTTACACATTTGTTGCAAGAATTTTGGTGTTTCTGTTTGTGGGAAAGCAAAACATCTATTTTTGCTCGTTGAAAAAAATTAAATTTATAAAAGAATATAAGCACTTTGAAAATAAGAATTATTTTATTTTTGTCTTTGTATCCATAATGCCCAGCATGGTCTTCAACATATGCTAGATGCTTAATAATTTCTTGTTCATTGATTGTTAAAGGAATGGTATTCTGGGAATAATTTTATATTTATTTCTCTTTCTATATGTTGTATTACCCTTAAAGAGCTTCTATAGGCAAAAGGTAGACTCAAAATGGTTTCTTGCCCATTCTTTAGCTCCTGATGTTCAAATGTTAATCAAATGTCTGGAACTAAAAAAGGAAAGATAACTGGTTGAACAAAATGAAATAAGTAAACTCACCATTGGCTTGTTCAGTCTCTACTAGCAAGGGTGCCCCCATCTAGTATAACTTTTCGTTATTGTTTTGTTCAGTCTTTTCAGTCATGTCTGACTCATCATGACCCCATTTGGGATTTTCTTGACAAAGATGCTGAAGTGATTTGTCATTTCCTTCTCCAACTTGTTTTATAGATGAAGGAACTGAGGCAAAATGAGGAAAGTGATTTGTCCACGTCACATAGCTAGTATCTAAAGCCAGATTTGAACTCAGGAAGACTGAGTTTTTTCAACTCTAGGGGCAGCACTCTCTTCACTGTACCACCTAGATGCCCAACTCCTCCTTTTACAAATGAGAAAACAGAGACTGGGGAAACTGAGAACCCAAGAAGGTTAGGTTACATGTCCAAAGTCAGATAAGAAGTGTCAGAGGTAGGGTTTGAATCTAGGTCCTCTTACTCTAAGACAAGTGCTCTTTCCACTTAATCGCATTTTATGGATGCTATTTTAGAAAACTTTACAATCATTTTCTGATGTGTTATTCCTTGTTCCCCATTGAACCTACCATGAAACAGAGAAAAAGCTTGATGAAACCACCTTATCAAGCAACCATGTTTGCCACACAGAATTTTTTACTTGTAATCCCAATCTCTCCACCTTCACGAAGTTGGATGTGGGTTTCTTCCTCTGTTCTTAGGTACCAAGAACATTCCCCTGAATTCAGTGGAAAGCAGGGTATTTGATGTCTTTCTTGCCACCCCATCCCCCCAAGGGTTGATACTTTACAGCTGAAGGGCACCATCAGCGAAGAACTTTATTGTTGCTCTGATTTAGGGGTATCTCCCCATGGTCCAAAGAGTCTGAAGGACTCCGTCTCCATTCATTCCATTCTACCACTCTTGGTCCTTCACAATGCTGCCCAAACAGGCTTCCTTAAAGATCAAGCCATATTCTGTCTGAAAAACTTGAATGGCTCTCTACTGATTAGAGAATAACATTTGAAGTTCTATGTCTGGCATGCTAGACCCTCCACAATGCTGTCTTTCCAGATTTACAATGTATTATTGCTTTTAATGCTCTCTACACTTCTGCCAAACTGAACTATTCTCTGCCTTAAGAACTTGCCTTGAGATTTCCCACCTCCATGAATTTGCTCAAGCTGTTCTCAATGTTGGAATGTCTTCCCTCCTCTTTCACCACAAGAAGACCACTCAAAGTCTAACTCAAATATTATCTCCTCCATGAAGCACCTTATGATTTCTCTCAGATCCTCATGACTTTTCTCCCAAACTTTACATGGTACTTTGTTTTGTACTCCTCTGATAGTGTAGGGAAGAAGGGAAGAAGTGTACCCCATTGTGGAGTTCCTACTGGGGAGCTGTTAGATACCTACTCCTCCAGGAAATGAGTCCTGGGGGAGACGTGTATGGAAGATACTACCCTGTTCCCCCTTTGTTAGCTTCAGTCCAGCTTGAGGTTCATTCATTTTTCCCCAGCTGCACGGGAGGGAGATCCTGAGGAGCAACATGATATTTTAGGCCTGAAAACGCTGAGTTGATTGGGTTTCCTTAGAGGCCAGGAAAAAATATGCTTAAGCCCAAGTAGTATTTCACTGGCTTCTTGTCTTCAAAAAATCCAATCTTCCTGCTAAGAGAAGCATTTGAGAACTCTAGGATATACACCTAACACATTTTCCCTGATGAATTACCACCTAGAAAATATATATTTCTTTAAAAACCAGAAAATAGTTGTAAAGTACCCATTTTATTTCAAAAATATACTGGGATTAGAGAGAATTTCCCTTTCTCCCCTTTCGGCTTATCAAGTTTACTCATCTCCTCCCAGAAGCCTTTTTTCATTATTCCATTTGGTAATGATCTCTCCTCTTCATCCTTTCCCCCAACACACACATCCACATGTTTCATATGACATTCGGCTTTGTACCTGTGTGGTGTACTTGTCACTATTATTTAGTTTTCAAGGTATTTTTTTATGTGTTGTACATCCAGGGGTGCTGTGTGCTGGTGAATGTTTAACAACCAAATTTTTGAAAAAATAAAGTGCAGACAATTTTAAGTTCAATCTGTATCATCACAATTTTTTCATCCCTTAAGTCTTGACAATCAACAAAACGATAAATCAAATCCTGATTTGTTTCATTTGTCAGTTTGTGAGCTAAATGCTCAAATGAAAATTTAACCATTTACCTCTTGACAACCAGAAGGGGATAACTCCAACATACTACAGGATGAGTGGGGCTGTGCCTGGCCTTCAAGGCAGGGTGGTGTAAGGGATAGAGTGCTAGATGTAGAATTAGGAAGATGAGTTCAAAACCCATCTCAGATACTAATGAGCTCCAGAACATCTTAGACAACAGGTAAATCATGTTATGTCTTGGAAGCTCAGTTTAATTATCAGCAAAATGGATATGATAATACTTTAGTAACTATCATCATGTGTGTTCATCCTTCGTTGCCAAAGAAGACCATACCATCAGAGAAATGATGACATGACTTGCACTTGATTTGTTTTGAGTGAGGTAGGGCTGTGCAGTTCACCAAGTCTCACTTCTCCTCCATAGTCATCTGAATCTAGTAACCAGATATTCATCATGGTGACTGGAGATGACCCAGGATGAGGCAATTGGGATTAAGTGACTTGCCCAAGGTCACCCAACTTGTGAGTGTCAAGTGTCTGAGGTGAAATTTGAACTCAGGTCTTCCTGACTCCTGCACTGGTGCCTTATCTACTGCACTACCTAGCTGCCCCAAACTACCATCATAGAGTTGTTAGGATGGTCAGCTTGAGTAATATGTGTCAAAGGCCTTGCAAATTGTAAAGATTACATAAATATCAGTTGTTATTACGACCTAAGCTCAGTCTCTTTCCCAGAACCTTGCCCAGTGATCTAGCCCACAAAGAGTGTTTAATAAATGTTTGATTTGAAGTATTTAAATTGATATGTACATTCTTCATTATTAAGCCAGAACTGGAGACAGTTGCATTTGAACGAACAGAAAGCTGATCTCAAGGCTAGAGAGACATGGGTTTGAGTCTTTCTTCTGACAGGTAGTGACTGTGTGACTCTGGACAGGTGTAACTTCTCACTATTCTTGACAACTCTCCAAGAGCCTTCGTTGCAGAGAAGGCATTGACCTGTATTGGTGAGTGGAGTTTCTTCAACTTGGAATTCCCTATACTAACAAAATCATAGCCTCCATCCTGATCCTAAGCAAGAACAAGAGAGTCCCTCCAGTAGACTCACAAGTACAGATGAAACTCTATTTTTCTTATTGCTCTATAAAAATCATGTGAGTTTCCCATGGTCTGTCCTTGCAGCCATCAGCATCTAATTACTCAGGGAAAGAAAGGTTATTTTCACAGCTTGTTTATTAGAGAGCATATCAACTTTTGCTGGTAAATGAACCACCCAATTTTTGTTAAGCAAAGCTATATACAATATTTATTGTGCTATTACATGGACAGTTTTAGCATACCTGCTAGAAAAAGGGGGAAGACTTTAAGAGTCCCAAAAGCTTGTCTAGTATATTCATGCATCTTAAAGGCATCATCCTTCTCAACGTGTCCTAATCTATTTGGAAGGTAAAGAATGCTGAGAGCTGAATCCCTGCAGTCTGGGTTTATGTCTAGTGCAGGATGCAAATGCTAATCAATCAAGTTCAAGGGAGCATGAGTTCATGCACACACACTCATCCGCACACAGACATACTCCACAGAGTTTATGAAAAGATCACATTCTCACTCACTTCAGATCTTTAGCATTAGGGAGGACCTGATGATGCAGAAGAAAAAACACTGGATTTGGACTCAGATGTCCTGGGTTCAAATCCTACTCCTTCTACCTACTGGCTGTATAACCTTGGAAAGTCACTCAGACTTTTCTGGTATCAGCTTCCACATCTGTAAAACAGAAGGGAAGAAATAGAAAATAGATGACCCCCAGGGTCCCTTGTAGCTCTGAATGTGTGATCCTTTCAAACCTACTGTGTCACTGACAATGATATCTTGATAAATCCATGGTAGAGGTTGGAACCCATTCCATGCCTCTCATCTAGATGGTGCAATGGATAGAGCACTGAGCCTGGAGACAGAAGGACCTGAGTTTGTATCTAGTTTTTGACATTTCCTAGCTGTGTGACTGTGGATAAGTCACTTAACCACTTTTTGCCTCAGTTTCCTTAACTGTAAAATGGGCATAATGACAGCAACTACCTCACAGGATTGTTGTGAGGATCAATGAGACAGTTATTTATGAAGTACTTAGCACAGTGTCTGGCATACAGTAGGTCCTCCCATCAATCCTCCATAGAAGAGTTACCCAGTGTGTTGGAGACCTTCCTCTGGACCTTTTAATATCTCATAGATTCACGTTCAACATCTATCTACCTTCTCATACCACATAGCAGACAATGAAATAAAGAAAAAGAATGAGAATTCTGGTTTAAAAAATACTGGAGCAGGAAGAGATTATTTAGAAATCATCTAATCAAAGTACTCTTTTTATAGATGAACAAATTGAGGTCTAGATAGCATAAAGGATTTGCTCTCAGTCAGGCCTTGGGTTTGCTCACCTCTAACCAAGTCTCAGCTCTCCCAACCAAGGCTACAAATGCCAGAGTGGAGCTAGGGCACAGATGGGCACCTCCTGAAATCATCACTGCACGCTTGTGGGTCCCAGCTGTCATATCAATAAAATGCAGGGGCCACACTACACAATTTCTACTGTTCCTTCAAGCTCTAAATCCAGTTGAAAGAAGAAAATGGATTTTAAAATTCCTAAGGTCAGGTCAAGAATACAAAAGGGTTAAATCTAGTGCCACTAGTTGTGAAATCCCGTTATCACCAAAGAAGATTTCAAGTAGATTGTAAATTCCTATAGGACACTGACTACATCTCTAACATCTTCCAGAATGCCTGATACAGGACTGGACACATAGTAATAATTATTTTTACTGTGATAGGCTCTCAGTAAATGCTTGTTCATTAGTCCATTGCCGGAGGCTTTGGAATCAGTCAATTGTCCTGAACAATATTCAATATAAAAAAATCAGAGCCCATTGGAAGATGTTGGAGGGTCCCTCATGGTTAGTTTCCTCAGCTCAAATCTGTAAACACCATCACATTATGCCTTAGGTTATGTTGATGCAATGACAGCTGGTTGTGAAATGTAGCCCCAAATCCTGCCGTATAAATATGATCAAGTAGAATTCATTGGATGCTGTTTTGACTTGGAACCAACATCAGGCAAAAACTATAGTTCTACCTTTTTTAACTTGAACATATTCAAATATGACCAACATTTGGTAGAACCTACTATATACAAGACCTTATGCCATGAACTGCAAACACAAAGAAGAAAAACAAGGTAGTCCCTTACCTCAAATAGTCTTATAGGGAGATAACAAAAAAAAAACAGAGAAGAAAGAAACATGCATTTAATTTACCAAATTAAAATTTACAAAGCAAAGCTAAAAGAAAAACACAAACAGTTAAATAGTTGGAGAAATCTCTTTTCATTCACTCTCAATGAGAGTAGTGTGAAATGCATGATGTGGGTCTGATACCCTTTCAGTCTGACTCAGTTCCCTGGTGCCTCTTGGTGTGACCATCTTGTACCCAGAGTTTGATTCTAGAATGTCTTCTGGATTGTCCCTTTATATAATCTCTTCATTTTCTTTAGGTTGATAGGATTGATGGAAGAGGTGGCCTTAGATGGCCTTCCAAGCATTTTTTGCACTGAAAATGATAGAACAAAGTAGCAGAGAGTTAAATAACCAAGAGACATATGGAGATAGTGACCTGTTCTTGGTAAATTCAAGTCACTTCTCTATGATGAACTATATATATCTCCAGGTCCTGAAAGAAAGGCCAAATGTGATTGCTGAACCACTGTTAGGGAAGGTACTAGAAGACTGGAGAAGGTCAAACTTTTTTGCCTTTTCACAAAAGGAAAGAGAACAATATCTGTGATCTGTAGGCCAATGAACTTGACTTGAATTCCTTGGAAAACTCTAGAACAAATTATTAAGGAGCTCATTGATGAATACCTAGAAAAGGAAGCAGTGATTATGAAGAGCCATCAGGGCTAATTCAAGAACAGGTTATGCCAGACCAATGACATTTCTTTTCTGAACTGGGTTTCTAAGCCAGTATATGAGGAGAATGCTGGGGACCTGGTTTACCTAGATTCAGGACAACTTATGAAAAAATATTCTCATACTATCTTCATGGGGAAGATGACATTACATGAATGATCATGCAATTAAATTAATCCAGAATTTTAAAATTAAATGGATTCAAAATAATTAAATAGATTCAGGCTTAGTGGCACAGTGGATAGAGCACTGGGCTTGGAGTCAAGATGACCTATGTTCAAATTCAGCCTTGGACGCTTACCAGTGGTGTGACCCTGGACAAGTCATGTAACCTCTCTTTGTCTCAGTTTTCTCATATGTAAAATGGGGCTAATAACACCTACCTCCAGGGTTGTTGTGAGAATCAAATGAAACAATAATTATAAAAGGCTTATATAGTAGACATTATATAAGTATTAGCTATTAGTATTAATGTTAGAATTAGCAGACTCCAAGAGTGATTGCTAATGCTCAATGACAATGTGGAAGGAGGTTTACAGTGAAGGACTGTGGGGATCTGTGCTTGGTTCCCAGATGTGCTCAGATGTTTGATGGAATCATATATTTAGAGCTTGAAAAGATCTTTGGGGCCAGCTAGCTCAACCCCCATTTTATAGATGAGGAAAAGGAAGCCTGGAAAGAGAAGGAACTTGCCCAGTGGCACACAGGTATGGTCAGAGCGGGGATCCATGGCCAGGTCTCCCCACTTCAGCACTAATGCTCCTTTTCACTGTATTATTGACTTAGGGAAAAGCACATCTGACATGCTCACCAGACTTGTAGATGATACTGAGGGGGAAAGTTTAGCTAATATGTAACGTTAGCCCAGTGACTGACTAGAGAGTTAGGCTGAATCTGAGATGATGAAATTCAGCAGAGGCAAATGTAAAAGTCTTACAGTTGGGCATAAAAAATTAACTTTACAAGATGAGGAGGCTCAGATACATGGCAGATATTTTTATAAAAGAGGTTTTAGTGACCCATGTTCTCAACATGCATCAGTAGGGTTATGTGATGGTCAGAAAAACTTAGCGGGATCTTGGGCTGCAGCATTAGGAAGGCATGGCTTCCAGAAATAGAGATGTGATAATCTCACTGTGTTCTGTCCTCCTTAGAGATCACATGAACTGTTATGCTAAGTTCTGGGCACCATGGTTTGAGGACACTGGAGAAATAAAAACGTAAGGAAACATATCAGACGTAAAATGCAGACTGGGTGAGGGGAGTGGCATGGTAGCCAGGACAGCCAAAGGTCTTGGACTCAGGGGAATCAATGGAAAGTATGGGCTTGTTAAGTCTGGAGAAAAGAAAACTAGGGATGGGGGTGAAGTGAGGCAGGAGCATGACACTTATATCTGAGTATTTGAAGGACTGTCATTTAGAACAGGGATTAAATATGTTAGATTTGGCTGCAGGGAACTGAACCCTAGGGGCAATGGGTCAGAGGTGTAAAAAGGCTAATTTAGGCTTGATGTTAGGAAAATCTCCCTCAGGATTAAAGCTGTACAAGTGCAATGGGGGTGGAAGATTTCTGCTCCTTGAGGGTCTTAAAGCAGAGGATGAATGACCATTTGCTGGGTTTTTGTAGTGGGAATTCTTTATGCATGGGTTGGCTATGTGGTTTTGGAGGTTCTCGCCAACTCTCGAATTTTATAATTCTTGTCAGTCAGAAGGGTCGTGCTATGTTTCCTTTGACTTCCTGGTGTCTTCTCTTGCCTCATGATGAAGAAGGAAGAAGGAAAGAAGGAAGGAAGGAAGGAAGGAAGGAAGGAAGGAAGGAAGGAAGGAAGGAAGGAAGGAAGGAAGGAAGGAAGGAAGGAAGGAAGGAAGGAAGGAAGGAAGAATGAGTTATTTACTAAGTACCATTATTAATGTGCCAGGCACTGTGCTAAGTGCTTTTTACAAATACTGTTTCATGTGATCCTCACAGTAAGCAGGGCAACAGCTGAGGGGCCAGGTGTTTATATTATCCCAATTTGACAGCTGAGAAAATTAAGGCAGAGTAAGTGACTTGCCAAGGGTCACACAGATAGTAAATGTCTGAGGTCACATTTGAATTCACGACTTCCTGATTCCAGTCCCAGATCTCTATCCACTAATCACAAAGGTTAAAATTGTCTTTTTGTTTTCCTATTTGAGTAGCAGTCTTGGTTTCTCCCTCTCTCCTAATCCATTGTTTTTTCTGGGTGTAGTGAAAATAACATTTATATTCCACTGTATCCATAGCAGCCATCTTGGGTCCATCTGCTCCCTGATACAGCCTACCTCCTTTAAAGAGACCTTAGCTCCTTTCTAGCTACAAATGCATGAGATGACTATACTATACAGGCATTTTAAGGAATTTTCACATTTAATTTAGAAAATCCACGATTTTTATGTTATACACTGACTTTAGAGCCTAACCATAGGTAATATGTAACCTTGCATTATACTCGAATAATGATAATATTTAGAATGCAGGAAATAGAGAGGAGAATTCACAGGATCTTTTGTTTAGAGAGAGATGGGTCATCTGCTCTGACCCTTTAATTTTACAGGTGAGGAAGCCAGGCCTAGGGAGGGTGACTGTGTTCAAGGCTGCACAAGTAGTAATTATCGAAAGTTAGATTCTAACCCAGGTCCTTTTACCCCAGAATCTTTATCCTTTCCACTATACTAAGATACCTCTCCAAAAACACATAAGGGTTGAGGGGAGGTTGGGCGGTGATAAGAGATCATTTAAGATAATAGATTTAGAAGTTAAAGAGACCTCCCAGGTCATTGGCTCCATTTCCCCTATTGAATAAATTATAACTTGCCTAAGGACACACAGGAGAAAGTAAAAACTTGGATCTGACCCTAGTTTTCTGACATTAAACATCAGATTCTTTCCCAATATTTCATACTTCACAGTAGTATGGAGGCCTTATGAAGGAGCTGGCACCTAAGTTGGACCAGGAAGGAGGGGATGGCTTTCAAAGGGATGAGGGTATAAGTTGGGTGGAAGGCAAAAGCACAGGGATGAGTGAGTATCTGGTCTGGCTGGAGAGGTCATTTGGAGCTTGTGGAGGGCCTTGAATGATGGGCTAAGGAGTAGGGAGCCACTAAATTTTGTTTGACTTGCACATAGAGATTACTCTGACAACAGTGTGAAGGGCGGAATGTAGAGGGAAAGATTAGAGGCAGAGACCCTCCCCTTCTGCCTCAACTATTTCAAGAATCCAGGTGAGAGACAATGAGGGCTTGAACTAATTTCCTTTCTACTCCTGAAGACATTGCCACAAAATGGACTTGCAGGGAAATTGTGATAATTTATTTTTAATCAGTTATCAAATATTTCCTGACTGCCTGCTAGATGTAAAGTACTATGCTAGGTACCATGGGGGAACAGATATAAAGAAGGAGAAGATCCATGTCCTGTTATGCAAGATTATAGACTAGTTAGGGGAGATATGATTTGTATAAAACAATCATGTACTGCCTTGTGTTAAATCTTGAACTTTTATCTTTTATCTTATAAATGGATAAATAAAGATAGTAGGAGATCAGTGAAGGAAAAACTCTCTATGGTTCAGAAAAGGCTTTGTGGGAGAAGTAGAATTTAAGCTGGGCATCAAAGGCTGTTTTTTAAATATTAGAAAAATAGAAGAGGTGAAGGACATTCCAGGCAAGGATATTCATGTGAGCAAAGGCAAGGAGGAGGGAAAGGCTGGGAGTGTGTGGACATGAGGAGATCAAATCAGCTGAAGCTGCGAGTTCATACAGGGGCCTTTATGGAGATAAAGTTCCTCCTTCTGGCTGCCCCATCCCCCCTCTCTTGCAGAAAGCTGCCCCCTCCCATTGATGAGTGCTAAGACCTTGGCTCCCAGTCTGATGGAGCTTGTAACAGTCTGTTCTTCCTTGAAGGCCTAGTAAAAGCTTGGCCTTGAGAGGAGGGAGGTGGGGATGGGGAGATGGGGGGGAGGGAGGGAAGGATGGAGGGAATATGAAAGATTATGTCTGCTGAGTGATGACTCATTTTTCAAGGTAATTTTCTTTGAGCGCGCGCGTGTGTGTATGTGTGTGTGTGTGTGTGTGTTTGCTGGGTAGTGGAGTGAAAAGAACATATAACCAGGAAAGGAGTCAGGAGAGCTGGATTTTTGACCCAGCTGTGTCACTAGCTAGCAGTGAGATCTGGGTGGCATGTCTCTGGGCCTCAGCTTCCTCATCTATAAAATTAGGAGGTTGGATTAGTTGGCCTCCAAGATCTCTTCCAGTTCTAAAAAGGAGTCAAACAAAAGGTAGCATTTGGAAATCACTCTAATGAGGGAGGTCAAAATGATAGCACATATAGTCAGGACTTCCAGTGGGAAGGTTGGATGTCTAAGGGAATCTAGAACACCTTCTAATGCTTGGGCCTTGCTTGGGCCTTGAAGGGAGGTCCTAATAGTGAGCTCCACAGGCAAAGTGCCTTGTTTCCACACCCCCTTGGGACGTCAAGGAGCTTTGGACAAGGCTCTTTGAAACTAACTAAGATAAGGCATCTCAGACTCATTAGGTGTCTAAATACCATTTAGCTTAGAGGCTGAGGAATTTGCTAGGGGACTTTTAAAAGTCAATTGAGACCTCAGGCCCCATCAGTTATCTATTCTCAAAGAGAATGTCTTTCAAAGACCTCTGGATCTGTCTCTGTTGTCTTTGGACTGATATTGAGGTTTCCCCTGACTCTGCCCAATGGATCCTGATTCTCCTTCCCAATTAACACACTGCCCCCCACCCCCATTTCCCACTCCCAGACTCCTGGACAACTACAGAATTGACGATGATCTGATGACTGGCCTGGCCAAGTATTGATTTCATTTTAGAAATGAATAGGAGTTTCTTCTCTGTTCAAGAGAATACTGAGTCTTTACAAAGCTAAATATCCCCATTGTGGGCTCTGACTTGGGTCGCAGTGTTTCCCGCAGTTCATCCTCACTCCCAATAATGATGGGCCTGGTACTCTGTTTCTTAATCCCATCCACACCCTCCCACTTGCCCACTCAGCTCTGCCCCTAGACCCTGGGACCTATCCCTCCTAGGCTGTGGTGCTACGAAGAGATTGGTCTAGGTGACCCCTAAGATCCTTTTGAGTGCTAAGTCTTGAGATCCTGTGAGGGTAGGAAGGAGCTACCTCAAAGAGTCATCAGATAACCCTTGGAAGTTGTCAGTGCTAATTAGCCTGAAAAATGGATCCTTCCTGACTGTTCTGCTCTGTAAATCTCACAGATAAGAAACTGGAGCATGTTGGGCATAGTTATAACGATAATAATGTAATAATAGCCAGCATTCCTGTGTGCCCCGTAAGTTCTTTACAATCATTACTTCATCTGACCCTCATAGCAACCTTGGGAGGTAGGTGATTATTATCCCCATTTTACAGATAAGGAAACTAAGACAGATAAAGGTTAAGTTTCTTGACCAGGATCACATGGCTAGCAAGAGTCTAAGGCTGGATTTGGACTCACCTCTTTCTGACCCTGAGTCTGGTGCTCTATTTACTGAACCACCTAATTTCCCAATAAGAGACAGGAGGTTTCAAATAGGATGATATGGGGAGTTTGTTTTTGGCATATGGCCACCCAAGAGACTGGGCCCAGATGAAAGTTTCACTTAAGGGAAGAATCATCTTAATGCCAACCTTGTAAATGTGGTTTAAGGGGCAAAGAAGGATTTCCAGGCTATGAAACTAGAGCTATTCCAGAAAAAATGGTCAAGGAGAAACTTACAAGGTCATAGAATCCTCAAATTATAGACCCATAGAACTGGAAGGGACCTCAGCGGTCATCTCATCCAATCCTCTCATGACCAAATTAGGGAACTGGGGTTCAGAGAAGGGAATCCACTTCTTTAAGGTCACACAGTCAAGTAGGAAGACCAAGCCAAGGTCACCCATCTGTTCTCTTCTGTCTCTGTGATGCTGTTCCCAATGCTTGAACTGTCCCCCTGGTCAGATTCCTCCCATTCAAAACCCATCTACTTTGTGAGATGATAGAATAGTGTAAACATTTTAGAGAACAATATAGAGATAAGGATGGGATAGGGATGGGTATGGGAATGGGGATAGGAGTGGAGGTAGTGATGGGAATGAGGGTGAAGATTAGGGTTGGGATTAGGGTCAGGGATAGGGATGGAGATATGGGTAGGAATAAAAATAAGGATGGGAATAGTGATGGAGATGAGAGTGGAGACAGGGATGGGGAGAAGGTTGGAGATGGAGGTGGGGATTGGGATAGATATGGCAATGGAAATAGGAATGGGGACAGGAATGGAGATAGAGATAGGGGTGAGGATAATAATGGGAATGAGGATGGAGATGAAAGTGAAGATTGGAATAGGTATGGTCATAGAATAAGGATGGGGACAGAGTAGGGTGAGAGATGGGCACAAGGATGGGGATGGAGGTAGGGATAGTTTTGGGATGGATATAGGGATGGGGATAGAACCTGTGATTTTGGTACAGGAATACATATCCCAAGAATCACAAAGCTGATCAAACCTTTTGACCCAGGGATGAAGCTTTGGGGCATCAACTACTTTCTAGTTCTATAACAATAAACATTGATTGTCAATTAATAAGCATTTATTAAACACCTACCATGTACCAGACACATGCTAAGTGCTGAGGTACAACAAAAGGCAAGACAATTCTTGTTTTCAAGCTCACATAAACATTCCTTCATTACATTTATCTGTAGTAAATATTTTTCCTATTTACAATGTTTAAAACCTAGAAATAATCTTTATGTCCCATGGTTAGATAATGGCTAGATAAATTATGCCATATTAGTGTAGTCGAATTAGAATTATAGAATTATTGCAGAATTATAGAATTACATTATAGAATGAGTAATAGGAATAAAATAAAATAGGAAACAGATCCATGTGTAGTGATGTTAAACTCTATACAAAGAGATAAACTCTAGGGCTATTGACAGTCTCATTTGGCAAAAGGAGTATTGGGATAGTGCCCTATATAGAGAAGAGTTCAGAGTTATGATTCCACGGCTGTGGAAAACTCTTCTTCATACTAACTCGTCTGTAATTTACAGCCTCAAAAAGTTGCATGATGGCATTGAAAGATTAAAGTCTTACCCAGGGTCACACAGGAGGATTTGAACCTGGCTCTTCCTGACTTCTGTGGTCAATCAATCAGTTGATCCACAAGCACTATGCTAGGCACCGGGCAAACAGACGCAGGTGAAAGACACCATGCCCTCAAAGAGCTTCAGTTCTCCACCAAAAAGTTTAGATTCTATCTCCAGATTGCCTAAAACAATGTATACCTCCCCAAAAGTGGGGGGAGATGTGGAAGAATCTCATTTGGGCTTGCAAAGTAACCCAGAGAAAATGGATTTTTTGTGAAAATGAGGTATTGCATTAAAAATGTTTTGCATACCTCTAACTACAATATATAAATATCAGCTATTGGGATTGTTGCTTTGTTTTTTTTTAAATAAATTAATTAATTTTTAGTTTTCAACATATTGCTCGTTTTCTGTAAATTTGTTTGGGTCAGTGCTTTCAAATGGCAAAGAGCAGCTAAGTAGCTCTGAGATGAGAACAGAGCACTTGGAGTCGGGATGACGTGAGGTCACTTCAAATTCTGCCTTTAGACTTTTAGGTGTGTGACTGGTTTTCTTATCTGTAGAATAAGGGGTTGGACTCGGTGGCTTCTCAGGTCCCTTCTAGCTTTAAATATGAGTCTCTTTCAAAGGCTATTCCATATTCTGTGTTTTTATCTTCACTGATGTTTCTTTAGTTCTTAAGTTTAAATAAATATATATTCAAATACCTGCTCCTCTCCCAAGCCTTCTCTGATGACCCACCTTCCCATCTCTATTAATAATAACGTTCCTCTGCAGACCCCACATAACGGGGTTTTTTTTTTTTTGCCTCTCTCTAATACACTTACCACAACATATTTTGTATTTGTATCTTATTTCCATATTTAGTACTTAACATTTTTTGTGTCATGGACCCCATCCGCAGTCTGGTGGAGCCTTTGGACCCCTTCTTAGTATAACGCTTTTAAATGCACAAAATAAAGTATGTAGAACTATAAAAGACATCAATTGCATTGAAATACAGTTATCAAAATGGTTTTAAAAAGTTCAAAGAGCCCAGGTTAAGAACCTTGAGGTTTCCTAGAAGATAAATTCTGTCCAGCAAGTACCATGCCTTATATGGTAGATATCTTTAAGTTTCTTTCAGCTCACATATTATTTAGATTATAATACCTTAGGTAGGTATTACCATAATACCTGCTTTCTAAAGGAAAAGGGCATTTACCCCCACATGTTGGCAGGGACAAAGTGGGTCAACGAGCCCAGTGGCCAGGTGGGCACAGTGGTATAGTAGATTTTAAGTATATTTCTATTGGTTTTGTTTTCTACTTGCATTAGGGTCCCTAAGCCCTTGGAAGGAATGTTGGCAGTCCAAAAAGTGAGGGTGTTCTTAGGACCTGACAGGTATTGAATATCTATGGAACAAAAATGCCACAAAATCCAGGGCTAAAGAAGCGCAGAGCTTCAAATGTCTCCTTTCAGATTACCTTCATATACTGCGAATCTATATCTTATATCTTCCTTGTCATTTATATATTGTTCCTCCCATTCGAATATGTATTTCTTAAGAGGAGGGATTGTGTTTTGCTTCACTTTGCATTCCTAATGCCTAGCAGAATGTCTGGCACACAATCGGTGTTTAATAAATGCTTGCTGTCTGACTGAGTAGCCAGAGAGAAGCTTGGGAAGCAGGTTTATGGGAGGGACTGAGGATCCCATCCGATCCGGCAGCAGTGCCAACCCCAATCTGCCTCAGCCCAGAAGCCTGAGAAGCTTGGCCTGGAGTCCACGGCTGGCTGATGGCTGTGCCAGACACACCAATCTGAAATTGAGTTAGGGCGAAGGATCCATGCTCTGTGGGGTCTGGCCACGGTTGTTCATTTCCATGCTTTCGTCTTTGTTTTTCTTTCTCTTGGTTTCCTAGCACAAGTTCCTCAAAACAAAAAACAAAATGAAACAAAACAAAAATTCAACTTTGTCTTGGCAGATCTAAAGGAAAAAGGGATTTATCCACACCTTGGTAGGGTAGAGAGGTGGGTCAGTGCACCCCTAGTGGCCAGGTGTGGTTGGGATGGCTGAGGTCCAGGTACCAAAGGGGGCAAAGTCACAGTATCTGAGCAGATAGTGAAGGACAGAGAGAGCAAGACACTAGTGATGACATCAGTCACTCTATGTCTTCAGTTTTCCCTTCATTGTACTGATTTTGATAAGATGGCAAATAGGAAGACCGTAGAATAAAGGTAATAGTGTAGATTTCTATTACTGAATTACAGCTATTATTAGAATCCCTTCCTTCCTCCCTCCATTCCTTCCTCCTTTCCTTCCTTCTTCCCTCTCTCCCTTCTTTCCTTCCTCCCTTCCTTTCTTTCTCCTTTCTTTCCTTCTTCCTTTCCTTCTTCCTTTCTTTAGCTTAGCACAGGGTTCTACACATGGTAAGCACTTAATAAATGCTTGTTACCCACTTCACTTTTGAATAGTTCTAAATGCTAGGAAATTTTTTCATGATATGGAGTATAAATCTCTCTCTTTGCCACTTTCACCTATTCTGATGTATAGCATTTTTGATTTTACAAAACACTTTCATCTCTACAATCTGTGAGGGAAACAAGGGCAGATATTATTAAACCCATTTTGCAGATAAGGAGACTGGAGCTCAAGATGTGCAATGATTTGACTGAGTATACCCAGCTAGTAAGGATCATGGTCAAAATCTCAAAGAAATTTAGAGGTCATACAGTACAGCCTCCTCATTTTACATATTGGCTAACTAAGGAATTTTTCTCTATCTTCATTCTCACAAGTTTCTCTGCAGCCTTTGAAACTGTTGATTACTCTCTCCTTCTTGATATTCTTTTCTCTCTGGGTTTTCAGGATCTCCAACTTCCTTCCAGGTTTTCCTCCTACCTCTCTGACTGCTCCTTCTCCGTCTCCTTTGCTGGATTCTCCTCAAGATAATGCTCTCTAACTGTGGGTGTCCCTCAGGGTTCTGTCTTGGGTCCTGTTCTCCTCTACCTCCATGCTGTTTCACTTGGTGATCTCATCAGCTCCCATGGGCTTAATTACCATTTTATGCCAATGATTCTCATCTACCTATCCTACCCCCACCTTTCTGACTTTCTCCAATTTCATGTATTTAACTGCCTTTCAGATATCTCAAATTGGATGTCCAGTAGACATCTTTAACTCAATATATCCAGAAAGGAACTCATCTTTCTGCTTGAAATCTCCCTGCCTCCTACCTTTCTTATCACTATGGAGGGCAGCACCATCTTCCCAGTCTCTCAGGCTCCAAGTGCATCCTGGTCATGCTGAATGTGTCACTATCTTTCACCCCTTGTATCCAAGCTGTTGCCGGTCCTTTCAATGTCATCTTTGCAGCATCTCCTGGATAAGCCCCCTTCTTTCCTCTGATGCTGCCACCACTGATGCAGGCTCTCATCTCACATTGCAATAGCCTATTGGGGGTCTGCCCACCTCATGTCTCTCTCCACTCCAATCTCCCCTCCGTTCAGTCACCAAAGTGATTTTCCTAAGGCACAGGTCCAATCACATTACTCCCTTATTTAATAAACTTTAGTGACTCCCTATTCTTTCCAGGATCAAATACAAAATCCTTGCTTGACATTTAAAGTCCTTCGCCACCTACCTCCTCGCTATCTTTTTAGACTCCTTACACTTTATTCCCCTTTTCATACTCTTTGACCCAGTGACACTAGCCTCCTAGCTGTTCCACAAACAAGATGCTCAGCTTTCAGCTCTGGGCATTTTCTCTGGTTGTCTGGTATCCCTGGAATGCTCTTCCTCCTCCACTCTCTACTGACCTCCCAGGTTTCCTTTAGTTCCACCTAAGATCCATCTTTTACAGGAAACCTTCCCAACTCCTCTTAATTCCAGTGTCTTCTCTCTTATTTGCTTTCTTTTTATCCAGCATATAGCTTGTTTATACATATCTGTTTGCTTGTTGTCTCCTCCCATTAATTAGACTGTCTTTTGTCTCTTTTTGTATCCTCACAGCTTAGCACAATGCCTGGAACATTGTGCTTAATAAACGCTTATTGATCGACTGACTGACCAGAGGCATTATGTGATTTAGTCACCCAGTGAATGTGGGGCAAAGAATGAGATTCCATATTAGACCCTGTACCTCCAAGTTTATGTTCTTTTCTACTGCACCAAATTGGGGGGGGGGGGGGTAGGGAGATGACATTCAAACTCTGGCTTCCCAGTACACCATACTGCCTCTATGAGAAACAGCTGAAGATTCTAGTGTTAAAGTGAGGACTCTAACCTGCCCAGGGTTTGTGTAAGATTTCTGATTTTCTAGCCTAAGGAGTCTAGTGGTTTTCAGTCTGGGTAATCTCTTTTCTGCTGCCCATCAGCCAGATTTATTATGGGAGACAACCCAAGCGCATCTGAGCAGAGTCAGATCACTTTCTATCAATCTTGAGGCACTAGAGAGGGGGGTGAAAATATATGTAAGGTCATTTGGAGATGAGCTTCTGAAGGATTTTGCTACCACCGAAACAGCCCATTTCTACCATGCAACTATTGCCGACTTATTTGCACTAAATCACATTCTGCCATAAGAAGCCAACTAAATCTCTTGTAAGTTTTTTTTTTTCAAATGAACTGTGCAATCAGTCAAGAGTGTGTGTTCTCTTCAATCCCAAAGGTCACAAGTATTCCAGCCATAAGTGCATACCTAGAAAAGACAGAGATGGTGACAGACTTGGGGGCAGGAAGGAGAAAAGAATGAGCTAGTTTGGTTCAGAGGTATGATCATGGCAATCCCATCCTGCAGCGGGGAAGCAGGTGATAAGATATTGCATTTGGAAGAGGAGTAATTTTTTTCTTAAAAATTAGAATCATAAACTTTTGGATCTAACTAGGACCTAGGACCTTGGAAGTTCATTTAATTCAACTCTTTCCTTTTGCAAAATGAGACAATTATAGCTTAGAGAGGGTAAGAGACTTGCTCTAAGTTGTTGACTGGCAGAGCTGACAGAAAGAGGAAGTACCCTTCAGAAAGGGGCTTGAGAAGCTTTGAAATGCTTCCCATGTGCCAAGTACTGAGCCCTCTCCGAGAGGGGATCCAGAAGAAATAGAATCTGTGCCCCCACATCTAACTGGAGAGATAAGATAATGACCCAGGGCAGAGAGCACAATATGAGGGAGTCAGTGAACTTTGCAGGGGCTCATGGAAGAGGTAGAGGGCATGTAAGTCCATTCTGGGAATGGACTATGGACTGGATTAATTGGGAGTCACCTTAGAGAGACAGGATTGCTCCCTGACAGGTGAGTAGGATCCGCCTAGGAGGGGAAGGGTGTCTTAAACATCAGCAGCAGAGAAGTAGATTCAGTAAATATCATGGGATTCTGGAAAGAGAGAAACATGAAACTTCTGTCCTAGTTCAGTTGGAGAGTACTTAATGGAGTATTGAATGGAATAAGTTGCTTATAGTCAGAGAGCACAGGGTCTTCCTTGACTGGTTGAGTTACAGGTAATAGATTTTCAATCGCCATGTCAATAATGGGAAAGATATTGTTTTTAAATTCCAGCTCAGCTACTTAAAATTTGTAGCAAGTAGCCTAACTCTGCTGGGCCTCCATTTCCCCTGTAAAATAAAGATGAGTCTAGGTGAGGGAAGCAGCTTGGTCTTGTAGAAAGAACGCCAGCCTTCGAGTCAAGAAGATAGGAGTTTAAAATTCTGCCTATGAAACATGCTGGTTGCGTGACCCAGGAAATCACAAATGCTCTCAGTACTCAAGTGGGTATATGGGATTTCTTCATTTGGAAGCTCTCTATACCAGTGAGATCACAGGGCTGATCTTCACCTGTAGATGAGATGATCCCCAAGATCCTTTCCTCTCTTAAATGCTGTGATCATGCTCTTCCCAGGATGAATTAATCTATAAAAATTTATTGACTGCCTCCTATATGCCAAGCACTGTGCTAAACCCTGGAGATGTGCAAAAAGGCAAAAAGTGTCCCTGCCCTCAGGTCCCTACGATCTAATGGGAGAGAGAAGTGAACAAATACATACAAACAGGCTATACACAGGGCAAATAGAAAGGTGCTAGATTAAGAGGAGGTGCTGGGATTTTAGTTGGGACTAAAGGAAGCCAGGGAGGTCGGCAGGCAGAGTTGAAAAGGGAGGAAATAATACAGGAGAGCCAGAGAACATGCCTGGGTCTAAGAGATGAAGTGTCTTGTTTGTTCCTGGAGACCAGTGTCACTGGATGGAAGAGTGCATCCTGGGGAGTAATGGGTAAAAAGGCTGGAAAGGTAAGAGGGGCTGGGTTATGAAGGACTTTGAACACTGGAGGATTTTGTATTTGATCCTGGAAACAATAGGGAGTCACTGGAGTTTATTATATAAGGGGGTGATGGGATCAGACCTGTACTTTAGGAAAATCATTTTGGTGGCTGAATGAATGATGGCCTGGGGCGGAGAGAGACTTGAGGCAGGGAGACCCTTTTCCTCCCTCCAGCAGGATGAGGTGATCTAACTTCATCTCTGGTATAAGGTTATTGGAGAAACCACAGACATACTGAGCAATCCTTGCCAAAGTTCAACTCTGTGAGATTAGCTATTCCAGTCCACATCTCTTCCTTCAACATTTCTACCCTCACTTTACTCTTTTCCTTCTCTTTAGTCATAAAAATCTCTAGGAACACATTTTGCTAAAAGTGACTGATGCAATAAATTTTTGGTCTCTGACAAGCTGACGAGAGAAATAAAATCCATAATGGAAGATGTTGCCCCATTTTTTGGTTCTCTGGTGCTTCTACTGGTGTTAGAGATCTCTATGAGAGAGAGGAGATTCAGAGGTGAGCTAAGTGAGCTGAGGAAGACTGTTCTCCAGGTGTTCCATATTGGGGACAGGAGGCCAAATCCCTAAGGTTGACTTCTCAGTTGTGTTGGAACTCTGTCCCTGTTGCTCGGGAGTGGTCCTAGAAAGTCTCAGCAAACAGAGAAGGTAGGTTTTGGGAACTAAGGGAGAACTCTGGGCATGGTTCATCAGGAAAATGGTTTCTTTTGAACTGGTTATTTATAGTGAGTATGCTTTCCACTTCACTAAAGTACTCAAATGTCTATATTTAAAGAACACATATAAATACGTACATATTTATGCAAACACAGATATACTCCCCTTCCTCATGTATTTACACACACATATACATGTATGTGTATGTATCATACCTAAACATGCCTGCATATTTATATAATTATATATATCTACACATATATTTTCATGCACACACACACAGAAGCAGTGGATATGACTAGAGCTATGATTTCATTGGAATAGGGAAGTACCAGGTGGAGAACTTCCTTTGACCCATTCAGGTCAATGCCTTCTCTGCAGCTTATATGTTTATAGAGTTGCCTTGAGCACTGAGAGGTCAAATAACTAGCCCAGAGTCACAAAGAGAATATGTGTCAGAAATAGGACATGGACTTAAGTCTTCCTGATGCTGAAGCCAGCTGTCTATCCACTGTGCCCCATGGGCTGCATCTTACACATGCATATATGCCTATGCATACAGGATATCGTATCTATGCATACATATATATTAAGGCCAGAACCAGGGTGGGAGTGATCAAGGCATTGAAGTAAGGCAAGGCAATTTAGAAAAGGCAACAATATTAAATAGTGATTTTAAAAATTCTTCCCTTTGCATTTTGGTGAAGGACTCTATAAGCTGATACTCTACCATCATAGTGCCTAGTTAGTAGGAACAATTAATTAAAATAGGAAGTGACCAGATAGGGACTTCCTTTGCCTAATACCTGTGTCACAGGTGATCTCCTCTTGCCTTGAGTGGTGGTCCTCCTACCAGTGGGACCTCACTGGCCAGGAGTCTCTCCCATCCTGATGACTCCTCAGTGTCTTGCTGGTTCTTTATTTGGTCATATGTATCTCACAGAGCTCAGTCCTGGGGCCTCTTCTATTTTTCCTCTATATTCCCTCAGCTGGAGATCTCTTCATCTCTCAAAGATACAATTTTCACCTCTATGAAGATGTTTCCCAGATCTCTATATCCAGCCCCAATCTCTTTCCTGAGTTACAGTCCCGCGTCACGGCCTACCTATTGGCCATCTCGTACTGGGTGTTCCATAGGCATTTCCGAATAACATGGTCAAAACAGAGCCCATTATCTTTTCCCCCAAACCCTTCCTCTTGTGAGCTTCCCAATGACTGTTGAGGGAGCTCCCACTCACGTAGCTTCACAGTGTCCATGTCATCTTCAACTTCTTACAAGTCTTGCTCATCCACAAATCTAGTCTCTTGCCAAATCTTGCATAACATCTCTCTTCCATCCCCGCTTCTCTCCATTCACAAAACCATAACCTAGAACCAATTTTTATTACTTGTTTTCTGGACTATCTTGATAGCCACCTAATTGTTTCAGCTCTTTCACCAGATCACTCCATCCTCCACTGTATTCATCTAAATTTTCCTAAAGTGTAGACAATGTCCCCCTCCCTCCCACCCCGCACTCAATGAGCCCTAGCGGCTTCCTATTATCTCCAGAATCAAATACAAAACCTTTTGTTTTACATTCTTCCATTTCTGACTTTCCCCATCTTCTTACTTTCCACACACTCTGCAATCCAGCTCTCCTGGCCTGCTTGAAGTTCCTGGACCATGATGCACCATTCCCCTCATCTTTGTGCCTTTGCACTGGCTGTCATCTATGCTTAGAAAGCTCTGCCCAGTCATGTCCCCCTCCTAGTTTCACAGATCTTCTTCAAGATTCAGCTCAAACCTTACCTTCTATAGAAGACTTCTTCTAGTTGCACCAGCAGTTAGCTCTACTCCCTTCCATATATATACATATATATATATATATACAGATTAATATACTTATATATGTACATATGCATATGGATGTATGTATATGTACATATATGTGTATATATTTTGCTGTTCTTTGTGTAAGACATCCCAGCTCCCAACTCCAAGACATTTTCACTGGCTGTCCCCATACCTTGAATGTATGCGCGCTCCTCATCTCCTGACTTCTCTGATGTCCTTTGACTCACCTTCTACAGGAAGCCTTTTCCAACTTCCTTCAATACTAGTGCTTTCTTCTGTTGATTATCACCATTTAACCCCCTGTTTATAGCCTGTTAGTTATACTTATTTTTGTGTTGTCTCTTCCATTTATACTGTGAGCTCCCTCAGAGCAGGAACCATTTTTTTTTTTTACCTTTTTTGTATCTCTAGAGCTTAGCAATGCCTGGAACACAGTGGGCACGTTAACAAATGCTTGGTGATATGCTTGCACCTATATTTACACGTCTTTTCTTCCATTAGAATGTGAGCTTTTTGAGGCCAAGAATGACTTTTTGCCTTTCATTGTATCCTCAGTACTTAGCACAATTGATTCATTGGACATTCAGTCTTGATCTCTTGCTTGATCTTGCACCACTTTTCCTGTTGACCCCTGGGATCTTATTGTGTTGAAAGTTTACTTTGTGTGTCTGATCACTATCCCCTCCTCCAGGCTCCAGCAGCAATCTGTTATCTGCAGTATCAAATACAATATACTCTGTCTTAACATTTAAAACTCGTGTTAATCTGACTTTTCCTGATCTTTCCCTTCTTCTTCTACTGACTCCCCTTGCTGCCCTCTAGAATCCAGCCATCCTGCCCTACTTTTTGCCCTTGAAGCATGACTTCAACTTCCATCTCCATTCCTTGGAGCTGACCATTTCTGGAATGTCTGGAATGCTCTCCATCCTCACCTCAGCTTTTTAGAATTCCTGGCTTCCTTTAAGACTCAGCTCAAAGGCCACCTTCTCTGGGAGGTTGTTTCTAGTGATCCCAGCTGCTAGAGCCTCCTTCTCTAAGGTTGCTTCCATCTTCTCAACTTTTAGAACATGTATTTTGTATGTTGCCTTCCCCCTTAGAGTGTAAACTCGTGGAAGGCAAGAATTTTTTTTTTGCCTTTCTTGTATCCCAGTGCATAATGCCAGTCACACAGTAGAGCTTTTTTTTTGTTGTTCAGTTGTTTTCAGTCATATCTGACTCTTTGTGACCCCATTTGGGGTTTTCTTGGCAGAGGTACTAGAGTAGTTTGCCATTTCCTTCTCCAGCTCATTGTATAGATGAGGAAACTGAAACAAAGAGGGTTAAGTGACTTGTCCAGGGTCACACAGCTATTAAGTGTCTGAGGATGGATTTGAGCCTTCCTGACTCCTGGACTGTCACTCTATCCACTGAACCACCTACCTGCCATGGTAGGTGCTTAAGATGTATTTATTAACTTGGGTTCTTGACTTATATGTAGCTAGTTATTTATGCATTTTCTCCTTCATTAGAATATGAGCTTCTTGAGGAAAAAATTGCCTCATTGTACCCCAAAAGCTTAGCACAGTGCTTTGCGCATGATAAGTACTCAATAAATCCTTGTTGACTGACTGATTCATTGACTTGTTTTTCTTGAGAAAAATCTTGTCTTGGGTCACTGAATTGAGCCTTTTGCTTCACACAATCCCTGTCGACCTTCTGTGGCAACAGCAAAGAGGTGGCAAGCACAGACTCCTCTACCATACCAGGCCAGGCTGCCCACAGAAGGACCCAGGCCTTGGGGGTGTCCCAGCTTCAGAGCTTTAGGACAAGGGAAGCAGAATGTAGCTCAGAAGTTGGCCTTGTCCTTACATGCCCTCTTCCTCCCAGGAGAACCAGTCTCATGACTTTAGAGTCACCCAGCTCACCTTTCAGAAGGATTTTCATCCATATTTGCATACACATGAAATGTTGAGATTTTTTGCAGCTCAAAGATAGGAAACTTCCATCCCCAGGAAAATTCCCCTCACCTGAAATAGCCCATTTCTCAAGATGATGGATCAAAGAGTTGTTAGCATAGCTTTTTCTTGGAGGTGTACTGAAGGAGAAAAAGGTCAGAGGCCACTAATAGGGATGAACCACAGATTGTGGGCTGTGTCTCCCAGCTGTTGGGGCTGCTGGGGATAAAACAACCTTGGTTTCTTCCCTGCTTTGACTGACAGACTCAAATTGAGGTACTCGGTAACCTGTGAAAATGGTAGTTTAGAGGGTTCGGGAAGACAGAACAATGAGGCACGGACAAACAAATGTTTAGCTTTGGAAGATGAAATTCAATGCCTTGTGAGTTAATCTGCTTTCATCTAACATCCTGCTCATGTATCCACGGACACGACTTTAGAGAAAAGGGAGCTGGCTCTCGTTGAGTTCCCTGCCATTAACGCCCATAATGAGCATAAATCTACGCCCTGTGGTTCTGGGTGTGCTGTGGCATGCTCCCAGTGCAGCTGGGTGGAAAGTCTTATCTGCTCAGGAGTCTGCGATTTCACAGCCTGTTTACAAAGAGTGACTTTCTTTACAGCTGGTTACTTGGTGACAGTCTCCTATCTTGGTGTTGAGTGGTCCTGTGTATATCCAGCTGTTAGTAAGATTTGCAAGTGCTGTGTTTCCCCACTCTGACAGCCCAGGTGATGTGTGTGTGTGTGTGTGTGTGTGTGTGCCCCCTTGGTTGCCAGGTAACAATCCTAAACAGCACCAGAGGCCCGAGAGGACAACACAGATGTGATGAACAGTCAAGATGCACTGAAGGTCAGGGTAGGAATCTCTTGGAGGGAATTGCTTGACTTTCCTTCTCTGTCCAAGGTCCCTGACCCAGGCACCAGCGGTGATTCTGCCCCGGAGACCCTCTGGCAAATGATCCCATGTCCCTTTGCTGGAACATGTCAGAAGCCAGGTCCAGACAACTCATGATAGCTAATTTGACAAGAGGCAGTGATGTTATGGCATTTCAAGAAAATTGAAGGAACACACAAAGACACTGCTTCAAGAGAATGTAGCTCAGCTGTGTGTGGACAGTTGGGAAACAGAAGCGACAGGCAAGTGATCAGAGACCTTGCGGAGTGTGGGGGGAGGTGGGTGGAGAGATGCTGTCCTCCAGCAACACAGACAAGGGCCACCTGCTGTCAGTGGCAGGTTGTCTTAGCTTCAAACCTGTGCACAGGCAGGAAAGGTAGGTAACATCGGGGAGGGACCTTGGATAAGAATTGGTCCTTTTGGTCAAATACACAAGTGACAAATTAAATCAGCAGTGACTCCTTCCAGGACAAAGTACAAAGACATAAAGTCAAAAGGCACAAAATCCTAGCTCAAATACTACCTTCTGCGAGAGGTCTTTGCCTATCCTCCCTAATGCCAAAGCCTTCCTTTTGGTGATTGCCCTGAATCTCTGCTCTTGACATCTTGCTAGTTTATAATTTTCTTTGCAGGTTGTCTCCTCCGTTAGAATGGGATCTTCTTGAAGTCAGGTGCTATCTTTTACTTTTCTTTCCCTAGTACTTACTACAATGAACAGTTAAGATATCATCCCATGATGTCATTGGTCTTCTTTGAAAACAAACAGCAGCTACAGCTACAATGATTGCATATTAACTTGTGGCCTGATTGACAAATAAATATATAAAATTAGATGGGATATAGTCTATGGCTATCGATGGAGAAACAGCATGGTTTGGTGGACAGGGCTGATTCCACATTTATGGTGGTTATGGTGTAAATAGAGAGAAAGGGACAGATGCAAAAGATATAGTAGAAGTAGAATCAATAGGTCTAGTGGCAGACACCATGCCTCAGGCATTTTTGTATTTCCAATGCCTAAGGTGATACTTGAACTCCCCCCACCCCCTTCGTTCAGATCTGTGATTTAATCATAGAGGTTCTAAATCTGGTATCCAATAATATTTTAGACAAGAGTGTAGTGGTAAATGTTTATTAACCAGCTCTCCAGGGAACAAAAAAGTACACATATTTTAAAGTTTATTTTGCATTAATAACATTTTATCCATCATTTCTGAAGTCTAGAAATCAACAGAATTGTAAACCGAGCCCTGTCAACTTTTGAAATGTAAATGTTCACAGTGAACATTTAACTGTTAGCTCTATGAGTCCATTTTAAGCTGGCTCCAGCACAATCCTGCTAGGGAGTCTAAGTATGCATTTCAGGGAGTCTGTGAGCTTGAATAGAAAAAAAAACGCATCCTTATTTTCACTGACTTTTATTTTCTCTTGTTATCATGCGTATTTTATTTTATGCATTTAAAAACATTATTCTGAGAAGGGGTCCATAGATTTTGCCAGAGTCTCAAAAGAGTTCATGACATAAAAAGAGTTAAGAACCCCTGAGTGTAGGGAAATGTCAGTGAGGAAACTCTCTCCATCTAGGTTGATTGACCTTGAAGGTAGGTCCCTCCCCTTTGGGGATTTGAGGATTCCTTTGATTTAAAGCTTTGACTTGAAGCTCTCAAGTGAAGGGGAACTCTCCAATGCTGTCATTCATTCTTCCTTTAGATCACAACAATAGCTAATTGTATACCTACTCTGCCACAGTGAAGGAGGTACTATTGCTATCCCTGTTAATTGAGGCAGACAGATATCAAGTGACTTGCCCAGGATCACACAACTAGTAAATGTCTGAGGCTGGATTTGAACTCAGGTCTTCCTGACTTCGGTCCCATCATTCTATCCACTGAGTCGCCTAGCTGGAGTATGTCTCATGTATTTTATCTTATACATTTTAAAACATCATTCTGAAAAGTAGCTCACAGGCTTCACCAGATGCTGCCAAGTAGCCCATGGCAAAAAAAAGTGAAGGATGCCCTGGCTGTTCAGAAGAGGGAGGGGATTGGTGTGAATTAGTGCCATCAGAGAGGTTTAACCTAAGAGGTAGGACCTGAGTTGTCTCTGAAATTTCACTTAAAGGGAAAGGTAAGGTCTGGATCTGTGATTTCATTCATGTGGGTAATTCTCCTGGTCTAGAAATTACCTCTCATCCCTACGGATCAGCAGTTCATCTATACATATATGATCTTAGAGAGTTTCCTGGAGGAGGGAAAGTGTCACTGAAAGGCTAAGTGACTGGTCATGGACTCATAGCTAGAATGCGTCAGCTGCCTCTCTAGTCTACTTCTCTATCCTCTGGCAGAGACAGGTGGAAAGGGCCCAGGAGCTGGCATCAGTGGGCCAGCCTTGAATTCCTGGTTCAGGCGCTCAGTACCTGTGGGAGCAGAATAAGTAACGTCAAGTTTCAGAGATTCAGCTTGCTGGGTATAGTGGAAAAAGAGCTGGAAGTGGGTTTGGAGATAGCCTGACCTGGATTTAAATCTCACCTTGGTTACACATGTGACCTTGGGAAAATCACTTAATCTCTTTGGGCCTCAGTTTACTAATCTGTAAAATTGGACTAGATTCTTTCAATTCAATGAACTTGGACATCCTTTTCAACTGCAAAAGAGTCCATGGGTCTATTAGGGATTTCTCTTGCCTCTATACCTCCATCTTTCTGAATCCCTCTCTGCCTCTCTGCCTGTCTGCCTGCCTTTTTCTTTTTCTAAGGAGATCACAAATAAATGAGGGGAAAGATTCCCAGGAAGGCATTGGGGCATAAATTTATTAAAGAAAACCAAATAACCACAACAAAAATCCTATCTTTATATATGAAAATTTTTACTATTATTCCCAAAGAAGTAATGCAGGAGGACGCTTTAAATTCTGAAGCACTCTGACCAAATAGTAGAGTTCAATGTCCAGGAAAAGGTACAGTTATCCCTCCTACATCATGACTTGCCCCTTCGCGGTTTTGAAATATCATGGGTCAGAGTGAGAAATTAAACAGGAATTTTTTGGAAGTTTTGTAAAAGCCACAGATCACATGTGAAGGTCAGTTGACAACACAGAAAAAATTCAGAAACTAAGAAATGCGTCAAATATGTGTATAGCATTGCGTAATATCAACATATTTAATCTTTTAATACCATAATAGCTCAGACTTCTTCTCTGGCACAGCAAAAGGGCCAAAAATTTTACACAGATTTTCCAGATTGTGGGGGCACTGTTCCTCTAGCCCCCATGATGTGGAATGGATAAATGTATATATCCAAAAAAGTTGAACACCCAAGTATTGTGAAAGATGGGGATCTCTAATAACTTTGCTTCAAACAATAAGTCAATCCTCCCAGACTGCTGAAGTGAGCTAATTGTCTCTGATTATCCAAGACCACCCCCTGATGACCTCTTTTCTGTAAGAGAAGCTGGTTAATTGGGCCCCCAAAGAGTAGGTAGAAACAGATCAGTGGGCCTTTTTCAAAGGCCCAGATATAGATGGTCCTTTGTTTCTCACTCCCCGTGGCTTTTTGCGTGTCTGTTTCATCAAGGGCTATACACAGTGATATGTAATGTCACCCCAAGACCCAGCTCAAGCCCAACTGCTCCAGGACCCAGTAATCTCCCTCTTCTCTGAACAAACACAGTCTGATTCTTAGATGATTGGAGACCCATTTGGCACGAACACAGACCCATTAGCCTTGTGATTAACTGATGGTGGCAAAGCAGAGACCTTGGAAAGAGTCGTGTCTAATGTGCTGCAGAAAGCCTGGGTGGACTGAATAGTTTGTTTCCAGTGGGTCACCACTGCTCTAAATTGACTCCTCTTCTAGTATGTTACACAGTCTCCTCTATTTATGGATCCCAGTGTCTTTTTGTGACAGTCATCACTGCATCAGAAAGCCTTGGTTATCTGAAGATTTTGATGAGTTGTATTTTAGTTATGCCTGCCTTTTCCTGGCCTCATTTGGGGTTTTCTTGGCAAAGATACTGGAGTGCTTTGCCATTTCCTTCTCCAGCTCATTTTACAGATGGGGAAACTGAGGCAGACAGGGTTAAGTGACTTGCTCAGGGTGACACAGCTAGTAAGTGTCTGAGACTGGATTTGAACTCATGAAGATGTCTCCTGACTCCAGGCCCTTTGCTCTATCCACTGTGTCACCTAGCAGCCCCATGGGAAGACTCTTGTGCTCCATATAGACTGGCTTCTCCTTGTCTCATCAATTATACCCAGGGTCTTCCAGCATCTTAGTCTCTCTGTGTCTCAGATTTCTCATCTATAATTTGGGGATAATAATAGAATCTACCCCCACAGGCTTGTGATCAAATGAGATAATATATGTAAAGCACTTTACATACTCTAAAGCATCATATAATTGCTAGCTGTCATCATCATCATCATCATCATCATTAAGTGACTTGACTCAGGTCACATAGCTAATAAGCGGCAGAGACAGAATTCAACCCAGGTCTAACTGACTTTATAGCACTCACATTCAGATCTCAAAGTTGCCTCATGAGTCACGTAGCTATAGGATCATAGATCTGGGGCTGAAAAGGACCTCAGGAGTTGTTGATTCCAATAACCTCATTTTTCAGATGAGGAAAATGGGGTCTAGAGAGTTTAAGTGATTCTTCTAGGCTCCCACAGGTATTAAGTAGTAAAACCAAATCCAGGTCCTTTGCCTTGGCATTCAGTGGTCTTTCCCCCAGTATCTTACACTCTGTTCACCATTCCAAGCTGTCGCTCACCCCTCCAGGATCCATAGAAGTAACCCCAGATGGCCCTGCCCAACCAAGACCACTGCCCCTGTCTCACAGCCCCTTAGCCTGCGTCTCTGACAGTAGCACAGATGCAGCCAGCTACTGGCTCCGCTTTGCCCTCCTCCTCCTCAGCGACCCTTTCATTTAAAGGAGTGTTCCTTGACAAGTCCCAGTCTGGGCCTGTCTCCCTCCTTCCCCTGCTCCTGCCTTGAATGCCATTTGCATTGCAATAGAGAATTCGTCTCCACTACAAGCCCCTTCTATTTTTACAGAATATGCTAACAATCAGCTATTGACCGGGCACCTGTTTCTGCCCTAGACATTATGCAAATGCAAACCAGGAACCAACCAACCAACCTCCAGGGACCCATTGTTCCCTGAACCTCGGATGGCAACTTGCCAACTCCCTAGTCTGCCCTTTTGTTCTGCCCCCTCCTCCTCCAGGGTGCCATGCTCTGAAAAGGAGACGTCCTGCTAACTGCATCTTGGGTCCTTGCACCTGTAAAAAGCGTCCCAACAGGGTCCAGCCGAGGACTCCGTCTGCTTAACCCGTGTGGATTAGCCCGGTCCCTTTGTTTCTTCCTCCTTCCTTCTGCTGAAATACTCCCAGTTTGACATTCAAGACCCTTCCCAGTCTGGGCCCTCCCTGGTGATCTCTCCAACACTGCTTCCCAGCGAAAGGGCTGTGATTTATTCATACCTAGGCACACTTGCCTATGCAGCTCTAACAGGGGCTTGGAATAATGCCCTCCAGCTCAATCCCCTGCACTGATCTAGCTCTCCTCATCCTTCAAAGCCCAACTCTGGTCTCTCCTTTGGGAAGCCTTTCCGGATTGTGTCAGGAGCTCTCCCTCCTTTCCCACTGTTGCATCCCCCTCCTTTGTTGTTGTTGTTTTTTTTTTTTTACTATTTATAATCTGTATCACTCAGAACCAAGTAGTGTAGGATCGATGACAAGCGTTATCATTTGGTATGTATGTATCTAGCGTGTCTCCCTGTTAGATCATGACTGTACCATATAATAATAACTAATGTTTATATAGCATTTATTATATACCCCTTGCTAAGAGCTTTACAAATACTGTCTCATTTGATCCTCACAAAAACCTGCTATTATTTTCCCTATTATACAAAACAGGAAAATGAGGCAAACAGTTCCCATTTTTTGTGGGAATACCACTTCACCATTCCACTCATTCCATTGCACGCTGTGTCCCACATTAGAATGTGAGCTCCTTCAGGGCAGAGACATTTTTTGCTTTTTTCTTTTTTTGGTACTAGCCGGTAGTTGTTTGTCAGCAGTATCCAACTCTTTGTGACCCCTTTTGGGATTTTTGTGGCAAAGACACTGGAGTGTTTTGCCATTTCCTTCTACAGTTCACTTTACAGAAGAAGAAAGTGAGGCAAACAGGGGTCACACTTGCCTAGCTAGTAAATATCTGACACCACATTTGAACTCGGGAGGATGGGTCTTCCTGACTTCAGACCTGGTACTCTATCCACTGCACCACCTAGCCGCACAGTTTCTTTTTATCACCATTTTTATGACTTATTGACTATTATACTTCAATTCTCACCAATTCTCACTTTTATCCACTCATATGACAATTTCTCCCAATAGAAAGCAAGAGGTCTACTTACAGCCATGGAGTCTTCTTGTATCTCTATATTATTCTTGTCTTGGCAATTCAGGAACAAGTATTTTTAAATTGCTTTTAGGAAGTTTATGCTAATATAATGAAAATAATTAACTACTTGGATTGTGCTTTGAAGTTTGCTAAGTGTTTTATGTCAACCAATCGGTAAGCATTTATTAAGTATTTTTATGTGCTAGACCCTGGAGAAGCAAATGAAGTATTAGATGCAATCTAGCTAGATAGGGACTACAGTATTATTATACCCATTTCACAGATGAAAAAACTCAGAAATTATATGACTAGCCCAGGGTTACAGAGAGCTAGGAAATATCTGATGCAGGATTTGAATTCAGGTCACTCAAAAGGCAACTCTTTGTATACTTTAACCTCGAGATTCCATTGTTACCATGAAGATGGGGGGAAAGGACCCGGATATAGTGCAAATATATTTGTAGCTGCCTTATTTATGATAGAAAAAATTGGTTACAATCTATTGCCCAATCAATCAATATTTAGAAAATAAAGAATTATGATACTTCAATATTATGGAATATTACCATGTTAGAAAAAACAACAAATCTGAAGGTTAGAAAGAAATATGGAAAGGTTGCTATGAAGGGCTAAAATGTGAGAGACCATATAGCAGGGTAGACACGTTGATTACAGCTACACAGATATGAATATATATACACACATGTAATATAGCTATAATCAATGTGTCTGGTATATACACAAATCATTTATTTATGTGTTATTTACATGCGTATCTATACACAGACACATAGATGAAAGCAAAGGAAGTGGAATTTCAAGTAGGCTCAAATAACGGGGAATTGAGTAAATAAATACCTTTTGTTTGATGTTTGTCAGTCTGGTTGGTTCAACTTTGTGAATATGTTCATAACAATATGATCAGGGTTGTATGTCTACTTTTGCTCCTTAATTTATAAGTTTAAGATAGAAACAAATCTATTTTGGAAATTCACTTTAAGCCATGATCATAGAGAAGGGAGATTTGGGTGGTCAGAGGGTGGCTACAGGGAGCCAGACACAGGTGTGACCAGTTCTGAAGAATGGATGTGCATTGCCCAGAGTTTCTCTGCAGGGGTGAGGGAGGAGGATTATGCAGGTGTTGTCTCCTCCTCATAATTCTTGCAGGTTAATACAATCAGAATTGAAAACCCTCAATGAAGCATTGTTCATATGAGAAGATATCCACTTGGTGATATCTTAATCACCAAGCTTTATGAATTTTATTTTCTTTTTCTAGTGTTTTTTGAAATGAAGTCATTTCTAAATAGGTCCCCCACCCTCACCCTGTTGTGAGAGAGAGAGAGAGAGAGAGAGAGAGAGAGAGAGAGAGAGAGAGAGAGAGAGAGAGAGAGAGAGAGAGAGAGAGAGAGAAAAGAAAGTTGAGGAAAAAAACTTCATCTATAATCTCCCCACTCTTGACCAAGAGGACAGAAGTGCTTTTCATTCTTATGATGCAATTTCCAAGAACACATTGCAGTGAAAAGTGAGGATTGCCAATATGGAGCCTCCAGCAGTACTTTACACATTATCGAGTCTTCGTAATATTTGATTTATGGGTAAATGTGACCAATCAGAATACTTGGACCCTTCAGGGAATTGAGCTGGGAGCCCTTATTGGGGAGTATTGGTCTAGGGCAAGGATTATTTGTCCTAAAGCCTGAAATCAATCTCCAAGCTCCACCCTCAGGTAATTGTATCCATTTTAGCCCTGGTTCCTGGGCAGTCCTGAGGTCATTGTTCCTTGGAATGCCTCCAGGTTCATGTTGAGTATGTTACTTGGCTAGAATCAGGAAGTTAGAGCCAGATTGAATTTCTGGGCAACTTTGGTGGGGGTGGGAGGTGAAAAGAAATAATTATAGTATTGAGAAAAGTCAAATAAACCCACATGGTACCACTTAGTATAATCTGAACTAGAATGAATAAGTCTGAGGCTCAGAGATTCCTAGTTCTAGAAGGGATCTCAGAATTTATTCATTCCAAGTTAGATCTGAGTAGGAATGCCTTCCATAATATCTCTGACATGTGGCTGTCCAATTTAGATTTAAAGGAGTCAAGTGAAGAGGAACTGATTTTCTCTGGAGGCAACCCATTTCAGATTGGACTGTTCAAACTGTCCTGTGGTTTTTCCCATCATCGAGCCAAAATCTGCCTCCTGGAAGCTTCTATCCATGTCCTTATATTTGTCCTTTGGGGCCAATTCTGCTCCAATGTATCCAGTAAGCCAGGACTGCAAGTGAAAGGCACGGTTCTAAGCTCTGGAGATACTAAGAGAAAAACAAAAACGGAACTTGGATTGGCAAACAGATTAGTAATCCATCAAGTCTAGAAGCATTTATCAAGAGCCTAAACTCTGATGATACCAAGAAAGGTAGAAGGTAGCTCTGCTCTCAAGAAGTCCATGGTTTAATGGGGCAGACAAGAGGCAAACAATTATATATGAACACGGTATAGATTGGAGATAGTCATCTGAGGGAAGGCTCTAGAATTAATAAGAGTTGAGAAAAGCTTCAGGAATAAGGTAAGCTCCTACCTGAGACTGAAGGAAACCAGAGAAGCCGTGAGACAGAGTTGAGGAGGGGGAGACTCCCACTCCTGAGAAGCAGTCAGTGAAAATTCCTAGTGTCGGGAGATGGAGTGTCTTGTGAGAGGAGTGGCAAAGGAAGTCCAGTGTCACTGGATGGCTGAGTATGTGGTTAGGTGCAAGAAGACTGGAAGGGTAGGAGGAGGCCAGGTTGTAAATAGTTTTGAATGATTCTGGAGGTATAGAAAGTCTGAATAGGGGAATGACATGGTTAGGAAGATGAATTTAAGAACTGAGCATTTTAGGAAGATCAATATGACAGCAGGAAGACAGATTTGAAATAATACAAAATGATTCAGAAAGAAAAGTGCTTAAAGCCCAGGGCAGAGAAGCACCACAGGCATCCTGCTGGAGTTTAGTCCCTTGGTTCACATTTCCACATCTTTCAAATTCTTGAAAATAGCCATCATGTCCCCTAGAACCCTCCTCTTAAGGTTGCATAGCCTCAGTCCCTTCAACCAATTGCCTTACATGCAACTTGGTCTCTGGGCCCCCTTGGGAAAGTGTAATATCCTTCCTTAAGTCCCCAAACTTCATGCCAATTCCCCTCTTGCCATATTGACAGGAACCTCATTACCAATCTTATTTGTTTTCAAATAATCAATAAATATTTGCTGAGATGCAACAGTAAACTTAGCTCTGTTCTTGGTATGGAGAATAAGAAGAGGGGAGAGAAGAGGCATTATGTTAAGAACCTGCTATGTGCCATGAATTATGCTAAGTGTTTTTACAAATATTTTCTCCTCTGATCCTCACCACAAATCTGGGAGGCAGGTGGTTATATTATCCCCATTTTATAGATGAGTAAACTGAGGCAGACAAAGATTAAGTGACTTGCCCAGAGTCACTGTCCTAGGCAGGATGTGAGGTCAGATCCTCTTGACTCCAGGCCCAGTGCTCAATCCACTGAATTACCCAGAAGTTGTGTAAGTCATGGTCCTAACTCCCTTGGAGTTTACATTTGAGTTAGGAAAGCAAGATGGAAACATGAAAACAATTAGATAACAATTAACGCATGACAATGTAGGACCCATTATATATCTAAGAGGATTACACATCTAGGGCTGGAAGAAACCTTAAAGGTCAGTGAGTCCAATCCCCTGTCCCCATTTTATAGATGAGGATGCTGAAGCCTGGAGATGTTAGGTGACTTGCCCAGAATCATATAGAACACACACAAAGTGTTGGAGGTGGGGTTTAATCCAGGTCATTTGCTTAATCAAAACCACTGCTCTTTCCACTGGTCCACCTTGCCAGTCTCAGAAAAGAACACTGTGGATTGGAGTGGAAAGAGGAGGCTTCCCAGAGGAGCCATGATTTTAATAAGCAGAGCAAAAGGGAAAACCTGAGCAAAAGCAAGGGAGTGGGAAAACTAAGGGAGGGAGGATGAAAAGATGAAGGCCAGGTAGCCAAGTGGCCCAGGGGATAGGGTGGTGGACTTGGAGTCAGGGGCGTGTGAGTTTGAAACTTACCACAGACATTTACTAGCTGTGTAACCCTGGGCAAGTCACTTAAACCTATGCGAGCCTCAGTTTCCTGATTTAGAATATGGAGATAATAAAGTGCACCTCTCTCATCTTCCTGAGTTCAAATCTGACCTCTGACACTTGCTATCTCTGTGGCCTTGGGCAAGTCACTTAACCCTGTTTGCCTCAGTTTCCTCATCTGTAAAGTGGGCTGGAGAAGAGAATGGCAAACTACTCCAGTATCTCTGCCAAGAAAACCGCAAATGGGGTCATGAAGATTGAACATAACTGAAAATAACTGAACAACAACAAACTTATTAATTATGTGTTGTTATTTATATAATTAGCATATCATATATATATTAATTTTTGAACTTATTGTCCTAGAGGATTCACACAGTTGTAAATAGAAGACCAGGTTTCGAGCAGTTTTTATGTTTTTGGACGCAGCAATTTTTGCTGACCATCTATTAAGTGATATAGATACAGGGGTTGTGCTTCATGCCTTTTGAAGGAGTATCCACATTGACAAAGACCTCCACACTTATCCTTCTTTTCCATTGACGCTGCTTATTTACCACCATGAACTACAGGTGAATGTGGACAAAGGAGTAAAGTATCAACTGAAAACAAAGTTCCAATGTTAATTAAATTTGGCTCTACGTGCTAATATCATTGTATTCTGGCTAATCGTTCATACAGAGATCTCTCTTATTCTTAAATAACCAAACAGGACCAAGACCACCCATCCTTTCCCTTAGTTTCTCCCTGTATGGTCTCTGATGAACTTCTAGAAAGAGAAATCTCTTGACCTCCTCGTAGTCCATTCACTCACTTAGCAATGTCTTCCAGACTCACGACTTGGTTGAAAGAACTCTCTCCAAATCACCAGCGATCTCTCAGTGGCTAAATATGATGACCTTTCTCTAGTTATTATCCCCTTTGACCCCTCTGCATCATTGGAAATGATTGACCACCTCCTCTTTATCCATATTCTCTCCTCTCCTGCCATGGAATCTCTACAACTGCTTTCTCTTTTTTTCTTTTTCTGGTCTGATCATTCCTTGATATGCTTTCTTGGTTCATCTTCCTCTTCCCACCATCTAAATGTGGAGGTCCTTCAAAGCTTTTTTTCTTTTCCCCTGTACTCCATCCTTTAATGATCTCATCAACTTCCAAAGGTTTGATCATGGACTTACTGCATGTGATTCCCAAACAGATAATACCCAACTTCAATCTCTCCCTGACCCCTAAGTCCTTCATTCTCAAATACCTGGTATACATTTCTTCCTGATCAAATGAGATATTATTTGTATATCACTTGACATAGTACTTGGCACATAATAAGTGCTGTTTTCCCCCTAGCTTTCGCTTCCCCTCTATATGCCATAAGCACTTCAAATGCAACATTCCCCCAAATGAATGCAAATATGACAAATTTTAATATTAATCTAAGCTTAATTATGAATACCTTAAAATACATTTTGTCTGTACCTTTTTCTTTTCCTTTCCTTGCAAGCAACTCATCATCATGACAAGAAACAACAATGACCTAGTGCAAAGAGTCCTAGACTTGGTGTTTATAAGACCTGAGTTTGAATTCAACCTCTAACTCTTATAAGATTTGTTACCATAGGAAGCTCACATCCCCTCTCTGGGCCTCAGTTTCTCCATCTATTACATGAGGAAAAAATATCTTACTCTTTATCTCACAGAGTTGATTTAATGTATCCCCAGTAAACCTCAAAGCACTGTGTAGATGTTAGCTGTTATTAAGTGAAGTCATTGCTGATGAGGCCAAGCCAATCACTTCATGTATATAAAGTCCTAGCCACACCCAAGTTCTGAGAGTTTGACACACTTCCCATGTTGTCCAAAAGCCTATAATCTGGATATGAAGATTTTTTAGAAGGGGGATCATACTTGAGAGGGAGTCAGGGGATGAGGAGGGGATGGTTGGAGTCCATCAACCGTGCTAGAAACAGTAGTAAAACCCCAGACCATCTGGTCTATTTACCTGCTCACAGAGGAACAGCAGTCCCCGGCCAGCTGGAAGAGAGCTTGCCAATGATTGCCGAACTCCCTGAAGGGGAGATTAATTGCCAGATGTTCTTGGAAGCACAGCACCTCCACCCTTTGCTTTACCTTCCTCCCACCCAGCTGCCTCTGCATTCCCCTGAAGGGGCCCTCAGGACTGGGACCATGGAGATTGACCCAACGTGATGTGAACATGACCCTGAGAACCACCCATCTCATCTCAATGGTTCTTGGACCTCCAGTTGATAATTCTTTCCATGTGTGCCATACTCTAATGGATGTCAAAACCTATTTGAAAAGCACAATCAGATCTGAATTCTATTGCTTTGGGCCAAGGGTCATTGTAAGACTCACAGGAAGAAGTGAAGGCACAATGTGATCTCTGAAATATTGCCTCTTTTTTACATTCAGTAACTTGTTTGAAAATCTTTACACCATTTTGTTTTGATCATTACATTTTCAGATAATTTCATAATGACCATCTTGATTATTATATTTTCATCATATGGGTATGGTATTTTTTTAGTGGAATTGCTAACTGTAGTATCTAATTCAGTGTTAGTATGATATCAGAAACAGTCAGTACAAAAAAGGGACTTGTAAGGTCAGCAGTGCCACATCTAGATGTGGCCCTAGAGTATCTATCTGATAATGTCACCTCAGAGATTCCCATTCCTGGGGCATTGTCAGGATAGCTTTAGAACCAACATGGCCTGGATTTCATTGACTAGGCCAAGGAGAGAGCTGGTGACAAGAAGATGATGAAATGTGGTATCAAGGTTTAGTCAGGAAGCCAAGAAGAAAGAGGAAGAGAGAGAGAAGGGATGTTAGTGGTTCTGTGAAACTGGGAAACTCCTGATAGCTTTGTCTTCTATGTCTTTTACTCATTCCCCTTCCCTTAACCCTCTTCATGAGGCTTTGCCTTTCTGATTCAGGAAGACTCAAGCTAGAGCTGCAAGAAAGGATGCCTGGAGTTACTAGGACCACAGAAGGAGAGCTGGAGATGCCCTGTCCTGATGTCTTGTTCACCCAGTGGCTGTGCACCAGAGCATCACTGAAGCTTCCTGTCATGCATCCTAGGTTCTGGGCTGCTTGCTTGATATTTCCTCCTCTTACTGGGTTAAGAAGTAGAAAATTTATGGTGGATTTCTCCTTCTGTTACTACTGAACAGAAATATCTGACTTCATTCTGGGGAGTGGGAGTGGAGGTGGGGGAAGACTATAGTTTGTTGTTAATGCTAAAGTAAAGTCAGCAGAGGGTTGAACTGTCTGCTTTCACTCTCTTTCCTTGGTGACCATGGCCTTGTAAGGGCTGCGTGTGCTGTAGCTTGTAACACTTGTGCCTGTTGCTGCTGCTGCTTGATGTCACCAAACTTCCTAATAAACTGTTTTGATTGACTATGCTCTGAGATCTAAGTGAGTTGTGAACAGCTGGATGTAAAAGGAGAAAGGGTTTTTTTTTTGGGGGGGGGGTGCTAGCTAAGAATGAACTAACACCTAGGGTAAGGTAGTGCAGGAAAGACAGGATTCCCTAAGACTTGATCACATCTCTGTTGGCATACATGTCTGCATCGGACAGTAAGTCATTTAGTTCTTCTAGGATTTTTCTAGTCAAGATTGACTCTTCAATACCCTTAAAGATCCATAGATCTTTTGTCAATGTAAATACACCTTCAAATAGCATATAACTCCTGCATCTATATCATTTAATAGATAGTCTTCAAGAATTGTGGCCAAAAAATACTCTATCTTGTGGTCTGAAATTGAGCAGGGCTGCTCTTCAGACATCTAGTCCATCACTTCAAGCAAAAGCTGAAACTTTTTAACTTCTAAATATAGTTTGTTCACTAGAATAACCTTAGGAAACTAAGCATTACCTCCAAACCTTCATGAGATATTGAAGGAGGATTTTGGTGGAAGAATCAGTACTGCTATAATTAAAATCATATCCCCACATTTTTGTAATGCATCTGTTATCTCACTGAATCCTCGGAACACTTCTGTAGATTTCCAAAGTAAGTTGCTTTTCTTTTGCTCTAAAATGGGTACTTATTACCTAGTGTAAATGCACATAGCAAGTTGTTTGCAGAAGCAAGACTCAAACCTAGGTTTGTTCACTAGGATGGAATGATGACATCAGGACTCTGAGCTCCTGTACCAACCAACATCTTGAACCTGGATTATTCACTTTCTCCTCTGTTGACCATCCTTGCTATCTGTGACTTGCATTCACAAGGAATGGCTAAAGTAGGAATGAGCTAATGTCTGTAAGACATTTGGAAAGAAAGACGATCCCTGAATAGAAGCATAAAATATTGAGCTAGAAGAGACTTCAGATATTCTCTTTCCCAAGCTTCTCATATTGTGCACCTTGTCTTGTCTTGTCTCGTCTTGTCTTGTCCTGTGCATGTCTCAAGATCCCTTATCATTCACTATTTTACCCCAACAGTGTGATGTCATGAGTCCTCTTGGAAAATGAAGGATGCATAACAGGCTATGCATGCTGCAGCAAGCATTATAAAACAGACTGTGCTAAGAGCAAGGAACAAAACTGCAAACAAAAAGACAGTTTGTGACTTCAAGGAGTTTACATTCTAATAGGAGAAGAAAAGATATAAAAGGAGGGAAGGTAGGGTTGAGGGAAAGTACCTATAGAGGCATGATGGCAGCATCCTTAGAGTCAGAAGGGTAGCCAGGAGAGGAATGAAGCATGTCTGGCTTGTATGGAGGAATGGAACTCACCAGTGGGAGAAGGGAGTGAGTATGGTGGAACTGTGTTCCGGGGTGAAGAGATTCCAGTCAATGAAGAAAGTTCCAAGGTGAGAGGGCATCTGAGTCATGGTGGCAAAGTCCTTCAAGTCAGAAGTACAGCTGGAAAGGAAACTGAAGCTTATAGCTGAAGAACTTCTCTCAAGATGCAATAGCTAACTGGTGACCAGGCTTGAACCATTGACTTCCCTGACTTCCTTTAAGTCCCAATTAAAATTCCATCTTCTACAGGAAGCCTTCCCCAACCTCTCTCAATTCTAGTGCCTTCCTTCTTTTAATTATTTCCTATTTATTCCACATATAGGTGGTTGCAGTAAAGTTTTTTGCATGTTGTCCCCTCATTAGATTGGGCTCTCCTTGAGGGTAGGGTCTGTCCTTTGCCTTTTTTTTTGTATCCCTGGCACTTAGTGCAGTGCCTGGCATATAGAAGGCACTAAATGAATGTTCATTGACTGACTGTCTGACTAGGACTAAGATCAAGCTCTTCCTCTGTTCTATTCCATTACTTCCTGAGAGATTTCATTGGATTTGCCACTAAGAGCCCTGTTCTCTCCTTGAACAGTTCAGAGACAGGAAGTGAATTCTCATGCCTCTAAGGAGTTTTCTCACCTTGTGCCCAGTGAAGGCCAGACAACTATTAAAGTCCAAGGAAAATCATGGAAATAGGAGAGGGCAACCCCAAGTCCTTTCTTTAAATTTTCTATTACTTAAGTTTTTACTTGTTGTTCTCCTTCCCTCTGCCTACTCCTAGTAGAACAGAAACTCCTAGAGGACAGAGACTGCTTAATTTTTGTCTTGGAGGCCTCTTTGTCCAGCACAGTATCTGGCACACAGTAGGTACTCAGTAAATGCTTATTGAATATACCTTAAGCAGCCTTTGATAAAGGAGGTAGCATATAAGTTATTGAATTCAACATTTATTAAGCATCTGCCTTACCCTGGCACTTTGGTGGGTTCTGGGAAACAAAGCCAACCACTTTCTCCCTTGAGGTGCTTACATAATTTATATTCTGACTGGAATGGAGGTGGGATGGTGAGCCTACTGTGTGCAGTCAAATAAATATAAACTATTCATGAAACAATGCAATATAATTCTGGGAGACAGACAGTGTGAGACACACACAGACATAGAGACAGAAGGAGAGACAGAGAGAGACAAAGAAGAAGAGAGAGAGAGAAGAGAGGGAGAGACAGAGATAGGGAGGGGGAGATAGAGACAGAGAGAGATAAAGAGAAAGGGAGAGAGAGAAAGAATGAGTGAGTGAGAGAGAGAGAGAGAGAGAGAGAGAGAGAGAGAGGTGATGGGAGATAGGAAGTAATGAGTAGCTAATCAAGCACCAATTTGTAGGGGCTCAGGTTATCTCATTCTACTATCTTTTCCTTTTTGTAGAGCCAACTTTAGAGATGTTATTAGAGTCAGTTAGACCTGAGTTCAAATCCTGCCTCAGATCCTTACAGCTGGGTGACTGTGAGCAAGTCACTTAAACTCTCTGTGCCTCAGTTTACTCACCAGTAAAATGAACACTTTCAAAATGTAAAATGGGACCTACCTCAAAAGCTTGCTGTGTGGAAAAAGTTGAATAACAAATGTAAAGAGTTTTCACTATTTTTGAGTCTGAGGGTTGCCTGCTCAATTTGCCTGCCTGGAATGTACCAGTAGGTACCTGTAATATATTCTCCTTCTTTTCTATTTTTCATATAACCTCAAAAGGGACTGGACCCACAGGAACCACTTGATAAATAATTGTTTGATTAATAACTTCTTATGGATCTCTTATCCAGAAGTTTATCCATCTAGCATAGTACAATGAATGTACTGAATGAATGTGCTGGAGCTAGCTCCTACCATCTCAGGATAGTTAATTATAAAATATTCTGAGTAAGTATTTGCACCTCAGAAATGGGTAAATGCTGCAAATCAACCCTCCATTTATTACTTCATTGATTGTCAAGTCTTAAGAAAGAGATGGAGAAAGTGTTAGAAATATAGAATAAACTTAGGAGTTTGTCATGGACACTCCGCACCCCCTTGCAGAGTTGATTGTTACTCATTTATCAGCATACTGTGACATACAGTGGAAGTGACCTTAGCAGGCAAATGGTAGCAGAGCCAGGGCTAGAACCCAAGTCCTCTAACTGGCCAGTTATTCAGTTTTCCTGGGTACCTGCTACTTCACCGGCAAAGTCAGAACTAACACTGTTCATCTCAGCACCAAGTTATCACAAAACACAATCTGGCTAAGTTGAGTGAAAAGTGCCCTCACATCATCTTTTAAAGTAAATTCCAGTGGATGGTGGGGTTGGGGAGGAGATAAAATAAAGCTAGTCCTTCGGAGAGGGGAGTATGCCATCTGGTCACTGATTTTAACTAGTTTTTCTTGCTAACTAAATGTAGCTGTACTGTTTCCTTTCAGATGGAACATAAGTGATATGACAGCCTTCTAAATTTCAGCACCCTGGGGAAAAATACCAGTCACCCTGGCTTGGTTATACCTCTGCTTACTTGTAAAATGAAATGGGTTGGACTGACTCTCAGAAGCTGCTCTAGGCTCTAGCACTACGATGCTACAGAGAAGAATGCCTTTTTGCTGGCTGGTTTTGTAAAATATTCCTGGGCACTTGGTTACCCCCCCTTACTCTCCCTGCAGCTCCTGATTTACAATCCAGATAAATAGTATTTCCTTTGTGAATCCAGGGCAGGGAGGAGTGGGGAATAATTAATCTGCAGCCCCTCCACTCTGCTGTCACCAGATTAAAATCACCCTATTTAATGGGCATGCATAAGCCATTTTGTTGGCGGCAGGGAGCCAAGGGTGATCCCTGCCTGGTCTCAGCCTCTTTGATTTTGTACTTTGAAGGATTTTTCTCTTCTTTCTGTTATATGCCCTTAAAGAAATAGTGAAGGGATTTAAAATCTCTCTCTTTTTAATTTTAAATTTGGTCAGCCTGTTAGTATTTAGCTAAATTTCTCCAAAGTTGATCCTTAGGGAAAGGGTAGTGGTGATGGTGGTGGTCTTGGGAGTTGATTTTCTTCTGAAAAAGAGGCTTTATTTCCAGAGGTACCCTGATGTCTGTAGAAAGGCAGCTTTACGCAGTGAATACAGAGATTGGGAAGGTGTGGATTCAAATCTTATTTATGACATTTAACAAGCTATGTGACCCTGGACAGTTCCCTAGGACTTCTCTTTTAAGTTATGGAAGGATTGTGATGGAGAGTGGATCCTGGACTGCTGAGATCACATACCCCAAGCGATTCATGAACCTCTACTGTGAGGAGATCACTTCAGTTTGTCAGGCAGTCAACCAAGCAGAACCCTTTCGGAGCACCCCATAAAGAAGTGGAGACTAGGCAAAGAATGATCAGATGAATAAGGAGGATGGCTGGCACTCTATGAACAGCCACTGTCCCTAATGAACAGGGCTAGGAAACATGAAGGTGAATGGGACATAGGAAAGAAACAAATCAATTTCAACAAGCTAGATCAATAGGATAAGCATCGAAGTTCACACTCCTGTCCCTTCTAGACCTATAGATGCTTCTAGGGCAGTCATGATCTTTATCATTAGAACTATTCAATGTAAAGAAGACAAAATATTCACCAAAGAAAAAATGGGTCAAGATGGACACAGTGTTGGGCTTTTAGGAAGAAAGACCTGGGATCATATCCCACATCTACTACTTATTGGCTGCACTTCAAGCAAATCTATTTAACCCTCGGATCATACCCTAGGTCTCATCTCTGAAAAAATAGATGTGTTATCAAATTGTGCTGGGGGAGTGAGTTCTCACAATGGGATGACCCTATAACCATCTAAATCACGGATCCAAGTTTTTTTGTTTTTTGTTTTTTTTGCAGAAGAACACAGGAAAATAGTGTTCCCTGGAACTCAAAAGCAGTGTCATTTAATTGTGGGAAAAGAAAAAAATTCAAAATTAGGCTCACTCATTTATGAATATCTTAGATCCTATTTTGATTTAAAAGTTTCCATTTAATTGGAGTTATTGGTTTTAGGATTGTTTATGTGGAGCTTTATCTAGTTATTGAAATGATTTTATCTTTGAAATGAATGACAGATTTTTCTTTGAGAAGTCTGCCATGATGTGGTCCCAAGGTTACAAAGTCAGGAATTTTTTGACAAGTTCTCAAGTCTGGCTCATTTACGACATGCAGTGTCACTCACCCTGGGTGTCAAACTGGGTTCAAACTAGGACTCTGCTACTAATTGCTCGGGTGATCTGAAATAATAACAGCTTATGTAGGTAGATCATTAAGGTTCTCAGAGCACTTTCTCCCACAGCCACTCCTCTGAGAAAGACAACCAAGACAGCAATACTTGCATTTATATAGGCACAGGTGGAGAACCTGGTTCGATGCCACATGTGACCCTCTAGATCCTCAAGTCCAGCCCTTTGAATCTGCCATCAAAAAGCAGCATTTAAGGACCTAGAGGTCACAGGGGATCTTCAGGCAGAAGCTTCCCCACCCTGATATGAGACTTTAATTTAAGGTTTACAAAATGCTTTTCTTAGGCTTTCTCATCTCTTCTTCTCAATGACCCTGGGAGGTAGCTGCTATTATTATTCCCATCTTATAGATGAAAAACTGAGGCAGGCAGAGGTGAAGTGACTGGTCCATGGTCACTAATAAGTGATTGGGGCAGAATTTGAACTCAGGTCTTCTTGACTCTGTGTACTCTGCCCGCTAGTTACCTGCAACAACCTCCTTGAGTAGGTAGACAAAGCCCAAATTATTTCCTTTCACAGAGGAAGAAACCAAATCAAAGAGAAGTGGAGTGACCTATTCAAGGTCACACAACTCCTAAGGGGCTAAGATAGAATTTGAAACTCGATCTTCCAGATTTCAAGTTCAATAATCTGTCCATTAAGCTGTGTTGCCTCAGGGTAAATTCACTCTTCATCATCCTTGTGAGTGAAATGGTGGTGGTGGGCAGATCAAGGGGGCATTATCCTTTTTTTGTTTCATGTACTCATCTGTCATTCTGCTGAAGCCTATTGATTCTTCAGAAAAATGTTTTTAAATCTATGAAACAGAACACATAGGATTACAAAGAAAACCAATTATACTGAAATATAGTTATGAAAATATATTTTTAAAAAAGTTCTTGAACTCAGGTTATAAACTCCAGTTATTAGAGAATTCTTTAAGGCTCTCATAGTTTCAAGTCTATGATTCTATGACCTTAGAAGTCAATTAGTTTAACCCCCTGAAGTATGACTTCTCTTTATAACATCCTTATAGTTGGTCATCCTCTTTCTACCTGAACATCTCCTGTGACAGCAGTTCATTCCCAGGGGTGGTTTTCTAGTTTCTATCTGAGTACCTTCAGAGGCAGGGAACTTAAACAGCTATAATATAATAATTATAATAATATATAATTATAATATAATATAAAACAGCTCATTCAGTTGGGGGACCGTTCTTATTGAAGTAGCTATTTATACTGTGCCTTCCCTCTACTTCCGCTTTGAGGAATCAATATAAGGTTGGAATGCAGTTAATGAATAAAGGCTCCAGTCTTACATTAGGTAGATAAGATCTGGGAACTGAATTTGACTGTCCCTTCCCCACCAAAGCCATAGGTCTGTAGTCCAGATGGAAATCCATATATTGGGAGTCATGTCCGGGAGATATAAGTCCCCTTTCCCTGCTTCTTCACATTGTTGGGTACCTGACACCAATATTTCCCTTGGAGCTGCAATGACCGATATTCCCATGGCTCCCATTTCCACCATGCAGTCAGCGCAATGTGTTCTAGGTCCCAGAAAATTCCACAATAATATTAGCCAGATCATATCGCCAAGTACTAATAAAAGGTCCCCTCCCATCCTCTGCTTCAATGAATTCCAAATGTTCCACAGAGACACGGACTTTGGAAAGCATTCGGGGCATCTGCCGTGCTTGGCCATCCCCCATTTGGGAATTGTTACCCGAGGAAAACATGAAACGCTGGCAGATAAAGCAAGTTAATAGAGAAAAGGCATCAGGAACTCAAACCATCCCATGTGGAGTTCAAGGCCACCCTTTGTTCCTTTGTCCTTGCTCTGGGCTCTGGCTCCCTGATAAAGTCAGAGATCAGAGAGGCAATGCTCTTAATTGATAAGAACTGACGTTTATGTAGCGTTTTACATGGCTCCCATCAGTCTTCCAACAACGCTGTCAGGTGGCCAGTGTAGGTATTTCACAGTTTTACCGGGAAACAAGTTGATGCCCAGGAGGGGAAAGTGACTTTCCTGAGGTCACAAACCTATGATTCAGTGATTGACCTTCTCGCTGCCAACCAAGTTTTCCTTGCTCTTGAACTTGGTGAATCTTCTCCATTAGCTGACTTCTCTTATTGCTGACCGGGGCTAATCCTCAGCAGAATGATGGGGTCTTTCTCCCTTTCAGCACCTTACTCCTGCTCGTAGTGTTCCTTTCATCTTGAAGCCATTGTTTTGTTGACATGGGCTTGGACGCATAATAGGGAAAGCATTCCTCTAAGGGAGTTGGAGACAAAGGCCAAAGATAAAAAAAAAAAATTGAAATTCTCTAAAAGTAGGCTTCTTTTTGGCCAGAGACAAAGTTGCCCTAGAGTAGGACAACTAGGACTTTGCTCCAAAGAGCTGAACTTTTTTTTTGGGGGGGGGGGCGGGGGAGGCACTGACAACACTGGCAGTCTTTTAGCAGAGTGGAAACAATTGTGTTTAGCCTCTAGTGGGCAGGAATACATAGTCAAAATATGAAGCTATCAGATGACCTCCTTTCTCCCCTTGGTTGCTGAACCCAACATAAGCTTCCTTCCTTCCCCCTTGTTTCTTATGATCTTATGTCCTGTGTTTCTGTCTCTCCCTGAAGCTGAATTTATCTTAAGAAGTTGACTTGCACATGCTGTTTGCCCTGGTGCATTAGCATGGGAAGAGAAAATGCTAGTTATGTCTCTGGGAGAATGTTCCTAATGCTCTTGAAATGGGCGCTGCCCATGAGGCTCATTCTTGGCCAGGCAAGATTGTGAAGAAGGTTCTCTTCATTTCTCCTGCTTCCTTTAGCCAATGTCTTCATGCTGCCCCCTGGATACGTCCTTTCCCATTTCTCCCTTGGACTGGCCCCCATCAGTACATATCAGTCCATACGAGTGAAAGCTCATCCCTTTAGCATTCTTTTCTGAAGTAGTCTGAAAAAATGTGTGGGTGACATCAGCAAAGGGGAATGAGGGGAGGTCATGATGGACTGCTGCAAAGAAAGAAGGCTATTGTCATAATAAAACAATAGCTAGGATTGATGTAGCATTTAAAGGTTTACAAAGTGCTTTGCATGTGTTGTCTCACTTGAACCTCAGAGCAATTCTATAAGGCAGTTGTTCACCCCCATTTTACAGATATGGAAACTGAGGTTCACAGAGATTAAGTGCTTGCCAAAGGTCACACAGTAACTAATTGAGAAAGGATTTGAAACCATGTCTACCTAACTCCTGGTCCAATTTTCTATCCACTTCACCATCTAGCTTCCTGTTTTAGGATAAGAAATTAAGGGAGACATGCCAATATTTCACCAATGTTTATAGTTCCCCAAATTCCGGAATTTCAGGGTTTAGTAATTACCTCAAAGGCCATCTAGTCACAGCCGGATCCGATCAACGACCACATCTGCAAGTATATCTCTAGCTTTTACTTGAGGTACCATTCTGTCAAATGGAAGTTTCTGTTCCCTTCTCCATGATGTTCTGATTTCTCTTTCCAAACCTTCAATTTAACTTCACTCAGGTCAACTTAACTCAATTTGATTCAATAGATGGTTATTAATTGGCATTATAATTCTATGGCAGGTATACTCTGTAATAGGAACACACAACTGGTTAAATCAGGAATAATCTTGTGGAAGGTGAGACTTGAACCAAGTTTTGAAGGGGCTCCATGACACAGAGGCATCCCTCATGCCTGGGATGCTCTCCCCTCTCATCTTTGCTCTTGGAATTGTTGCTTTCAAGAATCAGTTCAAGGGATAACTTTGAAAAGAGGCCTTCCTTAATGCCCTTGGCATCTTCTGACATCCCCTGTAAGCTTACCTTGTGTCTACTTTGTCTATCTTCTTCATATCTATACAGGTACATGCTGTTGTCCCATTAGAATATAAGCTCTTTGGATTTTTTCTTTGTAGCTGCTGTTTAGCATAATTCTTTTGGGACAGCAGATGCTTGTGGATTGATTGATTAAAGTGATATGTTGCATTCCCAGGTAGTAGAGAGGATTTTTCAGAGGACCCTGCAATGGTTAAACCCAAAGGAGACACTCCAGTGGTTTGAATTTTAGTACCTATGGAAGGCGATTTGAAATAAACTGCTTGGGAGGTATGTTGAATGGGATAAAGGACTGGACCTACAGATCTTCTAAAGTCACATACTGTTGCTGATCCTGTAAAAATCACTCATTACCCAAGTATGCCAGCCCATAGATAGTAATAGAAATCTTAGCTTTGAATTCCAGGACCCTATTTTGAGGCTGCTTTTGGAGACCCACAGCTGGCCATGTCTTTGCTGCCATCTTTTGAAGTCATCCTCAGTAGGGTATGAGTTGTCCATGAGTTTATGCTAGTGCAGGTCATAACAAGGCATGTGAGGTACCATTAAATTTAAATCTCAGAGAAATTTAAATCTCAAAGAAGTTCCCATAAGTAAAGTAGGAAGTCTGCTGAAAAGCCTCAGAGAGGTGCTATGGTCTGTGGGAAAACCATTGACCTTAGAATTAGGAGAACACCTAGTAAGGGGTAGAGTTAGAATTTGAACCCAATTTCTCTGATTTGAAATCTAGGACTCACCATGCTATCTCCTTTTTAGGGGTGCAATCCATCGGAATCAAATTGAATTTAGCTAGTATCTCAAAGAATATTCAACCAGAAGTATGCTGGTAAATGTTTAACAACCAGGTTTTCCCTACCAACCCCACCCCCAAAAAGAAAGGTGGCACATAATTTGAAGTTCAATTTGTATTGTTAATATTTCCTCCATGCTTTCTCAAGTCTAGACAATCAGCAAAACAATACATTCAGCTTTGACTTATATCCAAGCTTATATCCAAGCTGTGAAATGCTCACATTGAAAATGTAGCAATCAGTTCTGGAAGGTTTGAGCTTGCTCCAACATATCCATCCGGTGCACAAGGTCTGTGGCTACAGTTAACAGCATAGATAAGAGGAGGTACAAAGAGCCATCACTGTGTGGAGGTGCATGGCAGAAGAAAACGTGGCAGATATGGAATCCAAGGACCTGTGTTCAAATCCCATCTTTGCTCCATATCAGTAATGTGACGTTGAACATTAAAAGTCCACTTCTCTTGGCTTCAGTATTCAACCCTACAAAAGGAAAGGATTGGATTAGATGACCCTAAGATCCCTTCAGGGTCTAATTATACAATCTTAGGGTTTGGAGCTAATGTCAGAACCCAAGTGTCTTGACTTCCAGACCAGAAGTCAATATTCTCCCCAAGGAATCAAGGAATTCAGAGTAGCTTTTTAAGGAATTCTATTTGCAAAAGAATTTTGAAAGATTCTATTTGACATTCATTCATTCTTGTTGTTCAGTTGTTTTTCAGTTTTGTCTGACTTTTTGTGACTCCATTTGGAGTTTTATTGGCAAAGATAGTGAAGTGGTTTGCCATTTCCTTCTCCAACTCATTTTACAGATAAGGATACTGAGGCAAACAGGATTAAGTGACTTGCCCAGAGTAAACGTCTGAGGCCAGCTTTGAACTTGGGAAGAAGAACCTATCTGACTGCAGGCCTGGTGCTCTCTCCACTGGGCCACCTAGCTGCCCATTCATTCATAAACTCGATAAATATTTGATGAGCACCTTGTTGCGTAAAAGGTACCATGCTAGGACAATGAGAGATAGAAAAATCAGATGGTCCTATAGGACTATCCTTTATAACTGGATAGGAATTTGTAGATCATTTAGTCTGCATTCATCTTGCATGTCTAGGGTCCATCCCTTGCTCTCTATTCAGGCTAGCTTCACTCCAGTTATCAATATCCTGAAACCATCAATAACATATGTAGTTTAATAACCTTTTCCTTTTCATCATCCAAAATAATCTTTCTGTGGCATAAGTCTAATTGTGTCAGTCTCTTGCTCAAAAACACCTCTGTGGCTCCTGATTGAAATTAGGATTAAAACTGAACACTGTATCCTGGCATGGTATGCCTTTCAGAATCTATTTTCCCCCCACAACACTTTCCCTCTTCCTTTTCATGTTTCCTTTTTATCCACTCTACATTCCAGCAAAAGTGGACTACTAGCTGTTCCTTGAACTTGTCAAACCATTCCTCACATCATCCCCTATGCCCTCAATATACTTTCTCCTTAATAATTTAATAGCTAACAATAGTTACATCATGCTTGCTATGTGTCAGGCATTGGTCTAAGCACTTTATAATGATCTCATTTAATTCTCACAACAACCCTGGGAGGTTGGCACTATAATTATCCCCATTTTACAGATGAGGAAATGGAGCCAAAGAGAACTTAAGTGACTTGCCCAGAATCACAAAGCTAGTAAGTATCTAAGGTCACATTTGAACTCAGTTTCTCCTGACTCCCTGCCTGGTTGATCCATTATGGAATCTAACTGCTCCTTGCACATAGAAGATGCTTGACAAATGTTTATTCAGCAGAATCAAGCAAGGAAGCTGAAAGTCCAGAGGGATGAATTACCTTGTCCAAGGTCATGTAAGGCCCAAACTGAGACCAGAACTGTGTCTCGACTCCTAGTGTTGTCCCTTATATCAATGAACACTCCCATGAATATGATAGAGTCTGCTGCCCTCAAGGAACTCACAACACATAAGACGCTCTGCTTTTTAAAGGCCTAAAGTTTAAGGCTGCAGGAGAGACTGTGGAGGCTGCCTTGGTCACTCCATTTTCCAAGAGAAAACAGGCATCTAGAAAACCTAACCAATCTTTCCAATGTTGCACAACTAGAGAGTGACAGACATTGTCTCCCACCTTCACATTTCCCTAGGGCCCGTCTGGAATTGCTACGCTCCATTCAGGATTATCTGCAGGGCAGAACACACAGAAATTCTATTGCTTCCTGAAGTACCCTGCCCAAATCTGATCGTAACCACAACACTTATAATGCACCTACTAGGAGGTGCCAGGCACTGCTAAATGCTTTACAATTACTATCTCATTGAATCCTCACTGCAAGGGAGGGGCTAATATTAACACCACTTTAAAGAAGAAAAAACTGAGGTAAACAGCGACAAAAGGCCCAGGGTCACATGGCTAATAAGTGTCTAAGGACAGATCTGAAATCAGGTCTTCCTGATTCCAGGCTCAGAGTTCGTCCATTGTGCCACCGAGATGTCCCCAGAACCATGTGTGACTCATGCAGCCCATGTGGGCACTGCCGATGCCCCTCTCCTATCTGCCATCTTCTTACACACTCCATTTACTGGGTAACAACTAATTATTTCATTTTCCTGGGTTTTTTCAGCTATTGCCTTAATAGTGCCAAGTGCCTGTCACCAGTCACAAAAGCAAGCGTTGATGAAGGGCCAACTATATGTATATATGTATATACATCCATGTATATAATACATACATATCATATGTGTATATGTACATATATGTATGTATAAAACATTTGTTTGTATATACTGATATATGTGTGGATACATACATGCATATGCTATTCACACATATGTATAGGTATAGGTTAGGTATATAGGTACATGTGTCCATTGGTTAGTCTGTAAGTTTATCAAGGGCAGAGACTTTTTAAAATTTTTTCTCCGTATCTCCAGTACCTAGCTCAGTATCTGGCACATGGCAGGCACTCAGTAAATGCTTACTAACTGATTAATTAACTGATTGATTGAAGAAACTGGATTCCTTCCATGTTTTATCCTTAAGTTTAGGGAGATGCCCTAAGCATCCTTAGTGATTCATTTAAAACTCTATCCCTTCCTGCATTTGTTTTTATCTTTTGGGGGGATGAGGGAGAGGAGGAAAATCGGCTTTTTATTTCAGGTTATATACTACCACCCTTTAGTTTGCTGTGAATTTTCCTCCATTTAAGGTTGATGAGAAAGAGATCCTATTTCTCTCAAGTTTAAGCTTCTCTTTTAAAAACATGACTACTCGAACAGCAATGTGTGCTGCTGAATTGCTGAATGCTTCCTTACATCCCATTGCTCCACTGTGTCACCATCCCTCCCTGTGCAATGCCGGGCAGCAGTAATGCACCATTTCCAGGAATCATCATTACTGTCATTCCTCTCCACTTTATAAGACTAAGATACTCACCATCCCTCATGAGTTGGCTTTAAGTACTTGGAAGGAATCTGGGTCACAGTCATCCAAGAGCAGAACTAGGCTTAAATATGACCAAAGTCTTTAGGGCCACTTAAGAAAATGATTGAGAGAAATTTATAATTCATTGGGAGAGGCACTCATATACTCTGTTCAGTTAACTCAGGTACCCATAAAGACTTCCTTATAGATATATACCTTGCACATATAAACAAGCACACTTATAGAATAATATAAATAACATAATATGTTTTCTATAGATAGAAAATTTGAGACCATGCCTGTCACCTATAGACACTGATGGCATTCTTGACATCAGTTTGCACAATAAATTCAGCATCAGTTTCTCTCCCTCTTTTTCCCTGTTAAAAATTTTTTTTTGAGGGGGGAGTCTGAATTCCTTTTCTCTTTCCTAACCAATAACTTGAATTTTTCCAGAAAACAGGCAATGAAATGAGAGAGAGAGAGAGAGAGAGAGAGAGAGAGAGAGAGAGAGAGAGAGAGAGAGAGAGAGAGAGAGAGAGAGAAAGAGAGAGAATTTTAATGAGGAACATGAACTTTTAGGGAATTTTCTTGCTTATTTCAAATACATGGATTTAGCAAAGATGATTCCCATAAAATGATACTCAACTATGGGTAGACATGAATAAGATTCAGACAGTATGGGTAATATAGACAGATTGAATTTGCATTGATGGAGGGAATACTCTGATCCATAAGATTCCAGATTTATTTAAGTATTTGAGTTTTTGAATATAGTTCTCAATCTTTATCACAGAGGGGTGGCTGAGAGCCTGAGAGGTTTTTTGATTGCTATTTATGCTTAATAAAGTGAGGAAAACAATAAACTTGCCCTCTTGGCTAAATGTTTGTACTTGATCTGTTAGTTCTGAATGGCAAGAGACAATGATTTGAGGGGAGTGCTAAAAAAATCCATATAGGCACAATACCATGTAACTTTATAGGGTTTCTTTGGAAAACTACCCCCAAATAGGCTTGAGAGTATGAGCTATCTATAAAAAATTAAGTAGGACTTCCCAATCTTAAGTCAGAGAGAGGTATGAGTTCAAGGACATCGATATTCCTAGGAAGAGGAAAATTTTGTTTTGTTTTTAAATATGATAATATAATACAATAGACTGTAAATAAGGAGAACTGTATTTTTGTCAGAGAAACAGAGTTTCATTGAGGTAATAAGGGGAAACTCCTGATCTGTTATATTTGGAGCTCAGAAATGTGCACTTTGGTTTATTGTTGAAGGACTTTTGCTGTGGAATTGATGAGGGTTGGAAAGGGAGGTGAGGCCCCCCGCAAAAACCAGCGTATGAAGGGCAGGTTGCCTGGAAGGAATTTGCAGACTCAAGCATTGTTGAGGTCAAGGTAAAGATTTATTACGCTTTTCAGAGGGCAAGAGTTCTTAGAGAACCTGCAACCTTAGAAAGATACAGGTAAAGTTTATATAGGATATTCTATAGAAAACATGTGCCAAATATACTAACTAGGTGTTTTGGTATGGGATTAGGGAGCGGTTAAGGAGTAGTCAGTTCTTAAAGGAACATGCACTTTTGGTATCTACTGCCAGGTATTTTACCCAAAATTCATTGGGAAATAGCCCAAGGTGGGGCTACATGAAGGTGTGGCTTTAGGCCTCAACCATCACTAAGTCAACTAGCAGTCAGGGTTGGTTCAGAAATTCCAGGTTACTCTCATCAAGGTTTTGTTAGATAAGTGTACGGGAGCATACGTATGTCTAAGTCCAGGATACAAATGATTAGTCAGTGAGTAGCAAATGTCATTATGACCTAGTGCACAGCCAGTTCAGTCAGGACACAGCTGGTTCAGACTAATAAGTTTTATAGGTGCAGCTGGCTGCTTTATCAGGAAGGGAGAAAATGGTTGTTGCTAGGGCAGGCTGTGTCCTTGGGCTTAGGAGAAACTACCTGGGATGGTATTTTGAGGGTGGGGAGAAATGTAATTTTTAAAGAGAAATGTGATTTTAGAATTGGGACCCAAGCACATGCACCAAAGAACCCCATCAGAATGAGATAACAGTTCCACATTGGTCGCCTATGATGAGAAAGAGTGTCAAAGAGTACTGGTTAGTGAGGCAGGAAGAGCTACTGACTCAGTTATCTATAAAGAGAGAGGTTCTATACTCTTATACTTTCTCTCTTACTGTTTCTTTGACTAAGGACTAAGGCAGCTTCTCTCTCAGACTTTCAGTGGGTATGGAGAGAAGGAGATGAGTTCTCTCTCTCCTCTCCCCTAGCAGCAATGATGACTTCATAAACATGGCACATTAGAACATAGGTTTGCTTAGATGAGTTAAAACTGTATTTTAAGACTCCCTTAGCTACTTCTTGCTACTTGCATTTCTTTCCTTAGGAACAAATGAGCACTCAGGAATCTTACATCAGATGTTTTTAGTTGTAGTGGCTACTTCCTGAACTCAAGGGCATGACAAGTCCTGGATTCAGGTGCTGGTTGAATGCTCTTCACAACAGCTTCTCAGAGGAGATGATCACCACCAGGAGGATGAACAGTGCATGCTTGGTTGACCAGAAGATATGAACTTGGAGTGAGTTGTTTAGACAATATAGTTTCAAGGTGAAAAAAAAATGAGCTATCTGTTCATTAGTCCCACAAAACATTTCATGTCTTAATGCTATGAGTATCAACTTCCCTGTAGAGTATAATAGGAGTGATGAGGTTGTTTCATGCTGTAAATATTTGTCAGTGCACTTAGGAGGTTTTTATGTAAGTGTCTTTTAAACATTGGTCTTGTGTTACAGGAAAAAAAAAATCATTCATCTGATTTGCTTTTCACATTGGGTGGTTTTCTAAAGGGTAATTGCCCTTCTCTGTGTTTCTTCTCTGAGCACACGTAACCCCTGCATGTGTGTTCCTCCATGAGTGCATTCTGCTCACAAGTCTTCCCTTTAAACGTATTCCTTAGGTTTACCTGTGCTTCCCATGAATGGAGTATTTATTAGTGGGAGACTGCTCAGGGCAGTGGAAAAAATATTCTACTGCTACTTTGTTTTATATATAGCTCAATGGCACAATGGATAGAGCACTGGGCATGGAGTCAGGAAGATTTAAATTCAAAATCAACTGGAGATTCTTACTAGCTGTATGAAGTCTGGGCAAGCCACAACTTCTGTGTGCCTCAGTTTCCTCAACTGTAACATGGGGGTAAAAATAGCACCTATCTCCTAAAAAGATGTAGATATATGAGTGGAATCTTATAGACTATGTTTTTGAGTGGGTGTACCCCATTGAGTACCTTGAATCTAGGATAGCTTTTCTGGGAGTTCCTTATGCAAAAGGGGGCGTCTCCCCGCTGCTACAGAGAGAAAACAAACAAGTATCCCTGTAAACAGGATGGAATTAGGTTTCCTCTCCTGGGTCTAGCTAGGTTAATCTGGACAGGAGTTCTCTATGAGAGACCTTTGAAGCCCAGGAGAGCTCTCCTCACCCTTCCCCCTCCTCTTCACATTAGTTCAGGGAGGGTCAAAGAGAGAGAGAGAGAGAGGGGTAGCAGGGGAAGTGGGCAAGTGTGGAAGAGAGGAAGAAAGAGACAGAAGAAACTCCCTAGGAAGGAGAAAAGAGGCAAAGAAACAGAAAAAGAAAAAAAGAGAAAAGTCTACGGGGATGAAGAGAGAGAGAAAAAAGGGAGACAGAGACAGAAAGACCCAGAGATGGTGGGAGAGATAAGGGAACCTAGGTGACAGATGCCCAAGCCAGGGAAAGGAAAGCAGTGGTGGGTGAACCTTTTCCAGTTTGGTATCACTTCCGCAGCCTTTTTCCTGGAGCCAATCCAAATGTAAATGCTCCAGTGTTATAAAAGCTTTAACAAGGCCATTATCAGGCTGAGTATGTTTGTTTCACACACAGCTCGAGATGTACATGGCGATTAGACATCAAACTGGGAAGGCTTCGGGGGAAAAGAGCAAGCCCTCGGCTGCCCCAGCCTGCCATGGGGAAGAGATATCCACCTGGCTGGCCGGGAAGAAAGGGGCTGGGGGCGCCTGGGAGTTCAGGTTGCTTTGAATGACACTTTTGATCTGTTCACACAAAGCTGTGACTTCAAAGAAAGCCAAGTGGTCTTCAGAGCACCTTGCTGGAGACCTAATGGGGCTCCCCCTCCCTCCCAGTCCAGGCAAGGAAGAGAAAAAAAAAGAAATGGAGGGAAGGGGAGCAGAGAAAGGGAGAGAAGCCTAGCCAGCTGCCTGAGGATGTCTGGGAGATCCTTTATTTTGTCTCTTTGAATACAAGAACTTGCCCTATATACTGCAGCCTCTAGGTGGATGTGGGTAAATGCTTTCAGCCTTCAGTGTCTTGATTGACTGGTGTTATGACCTCTCCGTCAGACCTCATGGAGCACTTTATTTGGCTCTTAAATGCACTCATCATGCAATGGTGTGTTCTGTGGTTATGTAATAATAAGATTGAGAGATGACCTTGGTAGCCTGAATTTATGATCATAGGATATCCCTTATAGGACTGGGAGGGAACTCCAGAGGTCATCTACTTACCTCCCTTATTTTACAGATAAGGAAACTGAGGCTTACCCTATGTTAAGTGACTTGTTCAAGGTAATAAGCTCCAGAGTGTTTAGAAGGCAGGCCTTGAAATTAGGAACATTTGAGTTTGAGGCCTGCTTCTGGTGAAAATCAGCCATGTGACCCTGAGTGAGTCATTGAATTCATCAATATCTCCAAGCAATTCTCTTCAAGTCACAGGCAAGTCATCCAGTTGAGTTAATAGAGTTTTTTAAAAAAAATTAATTTCTAAAATTATACAGTATTTTTCACTCTTAGATCCTCTACCCTCCAAAAGAGAAAAAAAACTGGGAAAAGAAAAATGAAAGGAAAACAATACTTTTGTAATAAATATGCAAAGTCAAACAAAATAGATTTCTACGTTGGTCATGTCCAAAAACTTGTGTCTCATCCAGCATATTAGATTCTTATGCCTCTCCCAGGAAATAGGTAGCTTTGTCCATCTATGGTCTCCCGAAATCACAGTTGATCATTGCATTGATCAGAGAGTTCTTAAATATTTCAAAAGTATTCATTTTTATAATATTGATATTATAGCATGAATTGGCCTCCTGGTTCTACTCAATTCCCTCTCCATCACTTCATATTGGTCTTTCCAGGTTTCTCTGAAATCATGTTGGTTTTTTTTCATTTCTTAAGGCATAATACCATTACCCACATACCATAGTTTATACAGTCATTCTCAAATTGATGGGCACCTCATATTTCTCAGCCCTCTGCTGTAACAAAAAGAGCTGTTCTAAAATTTCTTTGTGCATATAAATCTTTTTCTTTTGTTTTTTATCTCTTTGGGTAGTAGATATATAGTTAGATCAAAGGGTATACACAGTCTATTGACTTTTGAGGTTTAGTTTCAAATGGCTTTCCAGAATGGCTAGACCAATTTGCAGCTCCACCAACAATGTATCAGTGTGGCTGTTTTCCTTTCATCTCCATGCTTCCCCTTCACCACCCTTCATCCTATTTTATTGTTGAGGAGAGTTTTTATGTCAGACGTTCTTTGCATTAATGAAGTCATGGGTCTAGAACAAAAACCACCACAACATGTCTGTGCCATTTGTGGAGTACTGTGATCTGAAGGTGACTTGACTTCTCAATGTCAATTTTCATCAGTGGAATATAGACTCTAACAGGTCCTACCACACTGGAAAGGGTTCAAATACAGTTCTGGTCATAGACTTTGTGCCTGCTATCTGAGACTCAATCTGGTAGCTAAATTCAGAGAGTCTCACCACCAGGTTGACCATGGGGTGATGAATTTTTTAGCCAAGGTAATCCTTAAAGACCATCTATTAGGATGCATTGCAATCTGCATAGTGGAGGGGTGCTCAGACCATGGAAATGATGGTTCCTTCAAATATTAAAAAGTTAGTGTGTCACAGCCCCTCACTAAGTTCTTAGCTCCCCAGAACTATCTTATCTTATTTTCCTTTCTCCCCTAGCTGCTAGATCACCTACAGTCATGTTCATAATAGGTATTTAATAAATATGTGTGGAAGGAAAGAATAAGTGGAAAGAGTATAGGACTAGCTGTCCAGAGACTTGGGATCAAGCCCCATCTCTACCACTAACTTATGAACTTAAACGAATCACTTTTCTGGACCTAACTTGCTTTTTCTATAAAATCCCCTGTCAGTTTCCTTGGTACATATTGCCCACTCCCCCATCAGTCTTTCCTTTCTCCCAAGTGGAGTCTGTGCCTGCAATGGTCTTGGTGACTCCCAAGTGGCAACATCATGTTGTAAAGAGGTGAAATTGGGTCATGAATGCTGCTCACTGAGCGGAGGAGCTTCCAGGGTGAGGATTCCCAGAACAGTGAATAAAAAAGAACTTCAAACAGGAAACTCCTTTCCTGGGAATGGGGTCAGGTTGAGCTATAACATAATACTGCTACAAGTAAAAGGCAAAGGTTTGGGGGAGGTTGGGTGATGGTGATAGAAAGTTTCCCTTCACCAAGAGAAATAACAATAGTGACCAACATTTACTTAACATCCACTAGGTGCCAGGCGCTAAGTGCTTCACAGTTATTGTACTTGGGTCCTCACAACAACCTGAGGAGGCAGGTGCTATTATTATCCTCATTTACAGATGAGGAAACTGAGGCAGAGAGAAGTTAAGTGACTTGTCCAGGGTCATAGAACTAGTAAGGGTCTGAGGCTGGATTTGAACTCAGGTCCTCCTGACTGCAGACCCTGTGCTCTACCCACCATACTGTCTAATCCATTACTCCAAGGATTCACCTGACCCCAAGTCATCTCTAGGTTCAATTTTAGCAGATGCCTTTTATAATCCCTGACAACTTTACCCTGAGTAAGTAAGGGCAGTTCTAGCTCATAGAACTGTCTTTATGACTTAGCTTACAAGACCATGTAGACTGGAAAGGATCTTAAGTTCTCAGAGAGGCAGCATGATGTGATGAATGGTGCCGGACCTGGGATCTAAAAGACTTTGGTTTAAATCTCACCTCTGACACTTTCTAGCTGTGTGACCCTGGACAAGTTATTTAACTGCTCTCTGTCTCAGTTTCCCCTTCTGTAAAATAGGTAGTGTTCAGCTATCAAAGATGTATATATATGTATATACATGTATGTATATATGTACCACACACATATATGTATACAAATGCATTATTAATATTATTGTAGATGCTAGGATGAGATTATCTCAAATTCCCTCATTTTTCACTTACAGTTAGAGAAACAGAAACACATGGAGGTAAAGCGATTTGATCAGTCACCCAGCAAGTAAAATTGAACTGGAACCAATCCTTGGTTCCTAGCCTGGCACTCTAGATTGTTCCATCCTTAACAAAGAAGAGGGGGCAGAAAAAAGACCTTTGTCCTCTTTGGGAAGGAATCCCACACTTAGAAAAGTGGTGGGAAAATATTTAGTAAGCTTCTAGGCATATTTAAAATTATAGGTCTCTTCTGATCATTGTTTAGGATATATAAAAACAATGCAGTAGTAACCTCTGCATATTTCTTTATGGCATAAGTCAGAGGGGGTGGTGTTGATTGGGGCTGAGGGGGGAAGGGGAGGCATGATTTCTATTATTCTTTTAATAATATAGTGTATAAAATTTGATGTGTACAGAGAACTTTTCTCACAACAACTTGGTGAAGTGGGTGGTACGGCTGTTATTATCATTCTTATTTTACAGATGAGGAAAATGAGACACAGAGAGATTAAACAATTTACCCAAGATCACACACTTGGTACATGGCATCTACAGTTTTCCCAAAACTCAGGCCTAACATTAAGCATGGATATAGGAAATGATCATTGATGGAGAGGGAGGCCCCTTTCACCCAGACCATCTACCTGTTGATATTGTTACATTACACTGGTTATGCCCAGGGCATGAGTCTCAGGATATAAGAGTGGGTTCAGTTACCACAGTCAGGCAAGCAGCTCTAAGCTGAATCTCAGACATCATTGCCCAACTCTTCTTGGGGTGATGGTACTGTCCTGCCCCAGATTGGAGCAGACATGAGGAACTCAGAGATCACTTATGCTCCCTGACCCCTCTCCAGGAATATTGGCTGCCAGTAATGTATAATGGCATGCAGTAGAAAGGTACAAGTTCCCAGGTGGCAAAGATTGGCAAGGCTGTTAGGCTTCTTCTATCAGTCTTACCTCTTCCCAAAGATCTGTGACAGCAGTGGATTCATCAGTGGGTCTTATAGGTTCACTGGCTACTCAACTTGCTTCAGTCTTAAATCCCAAGGGCACAATTTTATCTGAGCTTTCTTGTCTCAACAGAACAAGGGCCATAGCAGCAGGATGCAAGCAGATAGCCTGAAATTCTACCATGAGCCACAATTCATTCCCTTGGGGTAAGGTGCTTCCTTTCCAAACAAATGTCAGTGTTCCAGGAGGAAAAGCACATGAAGTTGTTATCATTAGCACCTGAACGTAAGTTCATGTGATAAGCTGAGATAAGGCCAATGAAGGCATTGGAGTTTTAATGACAAGGTGATAGTACAGGTTGGGGGATTCAAAGCTGGTTGTATGACTGAACCCCAAAAGTCACCACAGATGGCTCTATGTCAGCTTGGAGAGAAGCTCTTTGTGGAATGCCCCAGGGATTTCTACTGATTCACATTTTGATCAATGACTTGGATGAAGGCATTCATTGAAGGTATGTTTATCCCATTTGCAAATGATGTGGAGCTTGGGGGTTGGGGCGGGGACATAGTTAATATGTTGGATGATGGAGACAGGATCTAAAAGACCTCAACAGGCTAGTGCAACCAGTTAGGTCTGAGGAGACAGAATGTCTAATAGAGATAACATCCTACATGTGAGTTTGCAAAATCAGCTTCTTATGTCCAATATGGCTGGTGGAGTGATGTTGGTTATACAAAAGTTAGTATAAAGAAGATATGGAGATTTCAATAGATTGCAAACTTATTACAAATTGCAGGGTCACAGAAATTCATAGTAGTTGGAAGGGACTTTACTGGCCATCTTGTCAAACCTATACCTGAAAAAAATTAAGCCTCACTGCAACATATCTGAAAAGTGGCTATCCAGCCTCAGCTTAATGACCTAAGTAAGTCTCCTAGGGCAGATCTTTCTAATCACTTCCCAGTGTTTCCTTTCATTGAGTAGACTTTTGCCTCTTGGTAACTTCTATCCATATCTCCTAATTTTACTCTATGGGGTCCAGCAGAACAGATACTATTTTTTTTCCACATGAGAGTGTTTGAAATACTTGAGATAATTATCATCTACCCCCTAAATCTTCTCTAAGCTAACCGTTCCCATTTTCTTCAACTAAGTCACATATGGCTCAATGTTGAGGTCCTTTGCCACCCTGGTTGTCCTCCTCTGGGCATTCTCCAGTTTCTCAATAACATTCCTAACTTGACCCATTCTTCCTACTTATCTGACCCTTTTTAGTGATGAGATACTGGCTCATGTAGATTTATGTAGGCTCATTTAGATGCTCAGGTACTGGCAATCCCACAATCAGCCTGGTAGTTGTGTATATCACCTAATACCAGGGTGAATGCCAATCTATGATTCTCCAAGGGCTGTTATCTTTATCCCCCTACTCTTCTGTTCAGTCAGTGGTACCTGCTCACCTTGTTATTTCAGGCATATGTAGTTACTTAGGTTTTATCTAATTAGAATCTTGACTTGAAGTCCCACCTACTGGGAAATTCTTACACACCTTTCTGGTGCACTGTATTTCCATGAACTATAATTTTATGAACATGGCAGAATGCTCTGAAGCTTGGCTTAACCCTATGCAGTTTTTATTTATAGTCAGAAAAGTAAAAGAATACAACTAAAAAATAATGAAACTATTTCCCCTGCTACATATACAAAGTTATTTTTTTCCCAGCATACCCTTAACCAGTCTACAAGTTGCTGTCTAGTTATATCTCTCCAATCTTGTACATGGGAAATTGTTTTCTTGTACTCAAGCATCAGACTTGATATTTATTCCCATTCAATTTTGTCTTATATTATTTGGCCCAATGTTCTAGCTCACTGAGATCTTTTGGGAACCTAATTCTTTCTTCGAATCTGTTACTTATTCCTCCCATCTATGTGTCATTTGTAAATATGATAAATGTACTACCTATACATTTATTCAGATCATTGATAAAAAAAATATTTAGCAGTAAAGGGTCAGGGAGGGGAAAAAGTAATTTTCTAACATGGAGGGAAACCAAATAACATAGCTTGAGTCTGGAGCTAGTAGAATCATTGTCAGTTAAGGTCTTCAAGTAAAAAGCGGGATGACCATTTGAGTGAGATGGTTAGAAGGTATTTTTGTTAAGTATGGGGGTAATCTCAGCTGGAAAACTTTGGACCTGGGCTACTTCCAAGGGCTAGGGAGAGGGAGGACAGGAATGCCTAGATGAGATCTCACCCTGAACTGTATGTAGTTAATGTGTGTCTGAGGTCAGGGTTCTGGGGAAGGAGGTAGTAAGGAAAAGGAAATAAGGTAGAGGTAACAAGATGTAAAAACAATATTGAAAACAAAAAGACAAAATTAGAAAAAGGTTGTTAAAAATTCACACAATAAAATTAAAGTGTAGAAGGAAAAACAAAGTAACTTTTATGACTATCTTAGAATTATATATATTATAGAACAATTTATATATTATATACTGTATATACATTTATTATACAAACTCCTTATTCACTTCAGTATATTGAGGTGTTTGTCAATAATTGTTAGGTTCACAATAAAAAGGATCATTCCATTTCTAATAAGGTTTTTTTTTTTTTATCAGTGACTTGGATGAAGGCCCAAGTGGCATATTCATCAACTCTGAGCTCAGAAAAATCTTTCTATCTATTGGAAACATCCCAAAGTAGAACTGGTCACCTTGGAGGTAGTGGGCTCCCTCTCCTTGGGAGAAAGGGGTAAAATGGGTAGGTATTTCTTTTGATTATGTCTTGGACTGTGTGGTCATTAATAAACCTTCCAACTCAAAAATTCTATGATTTTTGAGACCTAGTGCATTTGCTCATTCATCATTCATTCTTAGCATGGTACTTTGCACATAGTAGATACTTAATAAATATTGAGTTGAATTCAACAAGTGTATATTGAAGGATGATATACTTAGCTCCGTGCTCATTGTGGTAGAGGATGAGAAGAAATAGAATATCTGGCTGAAACTCCTTGGAAGACAATCATACATGTAAAGTTAGCTCACAATAAAAGACATTTTCATGATATCGTGCTCTACACAGAAATTTACATTCATTCTCTCATGTTATACTCAGAGAAACCCTGTGAAATAAACGTGGTTGGAAGAAACTGGGGCACAGAATTCTGACTTGTCCAAGGTCATGTAGTGAGTCATAGAACTGGGGACTTGATTTTGTTTCCAATTTAATGTTCTGTCAGCCAGATTGGGGTATGTTTTCTCTCCTCCTGGCTGCCTCCTGCCCTCCATTTCCTGATTCCCTTTAATGCTGGTTGGTGCCTTCCCTCTGACAGTAGTTTATACTTATGTATATTGTTTGCACATAGTTATTGACATGTCATCTCCCCCATTAGATTGGGAGTTCCTCTAGTATCCCTAGAACTTAGCCAGTGCCGGGTACATGGCAGGTTCTTAACACATGCTTGTTGGCTTGCCTGGTTAAAGTGTTCCACTCCACTGCCCTCTCTTCTCAGCTTTATAGAACTTATCACATATTGTGAAAAGTATCATTTATGTTCCTGGAGGAACAGCCATTGGGGAAGGCCTCCTGGATGAAGTGGGAATGGATTTCAGGTTTGAAGGATAGGTAGGCAGAGTGGAGTGGGGAGGGCATTTCTGAAGTAGGGGAATGATGTAAAATAACAATCCAGAAGCCAAAAAGATCATGGCAACCAGTATATGGATACTGGTCTTCTAGGGCCTCCTTCTAACTTCAGGGGGCCAACGCTGTCCTTAGCACCAGGCTAGGATAACTCAAGAGAAATGGGTGACATTCATCTTCAATTCAGTCAGAGCTTAGACTCAAAGAAAGGGCTTCATTTTCAACAGGGAATGGCTAAGTAAGTCGACCCCCACCCCAACTGCCCCAGGGGTGCTCACAATACAACAGACTTCAAGGAGTGGGGAGGCGGGGCTCTGACAGATCGCCTAACATGAACCCTAATATTTAGCCAAATATTAAGAGGAAAGGGCTTGTGGAAAAATTGCTGTGGGGGAATGAATGAAACCTTTGTTCGCCATGGGCTGAGCTCTGCCCCGCCGGTTTCTCTCTTTTATGAATGGGTTAATTATACCCACTTTTCAAAGCTAAGAAACCAGTTGCATAAGGCAGCATCTGAGTGGTTTTTGTTAAGGTTAAATGGGAATTATTGAGGGGAGAACAGACTGCAGTGCAGGCACAAGTGACCTTTCCGGGATACTTCCTGCCCTGGGGAATGGTTTCCCTTGCCATGATCACCCTTGAAAGTGGAGAATGGGGAGGGAGGGTTCTGTCAAAGTGAATGCTAGGGGTCCCAGAAAGGCAAAAGTTTCTGACATCCAGAAACTGACCCTGAAGTGGGGCTAGACCCTGGCAAAAATGCGAGGTTGGCCAAGTTTGTCTTCGGAGTCCTTAACTTTCCCTCCTGTCTTTTCTTCAGTTTTCCACTTGTGGAGTCAGGTTCCCTCCTGCTCTCTACCCCCCTCCCTTCCCTAGCAAACCTGCTTGCTCTCAGGGAAGGCTCAGATAGGAATCATTTACCCCTTGCTGGGAATCTAAGTCACTCAGCTCTTTCTCCCAAGGGGATTTACACTTTAAAGCCTAATCTCTCCCTGGAATGACAGGCTTTGTCCCCTGGTAGAGGAATTTTAGGCATCAGTGGGTAGGAGGGGAAAAGAAGGAGGGGGCATTTGGAGGGAAGCAGGGCCTTTCCCTGTTCTCTGACATCACTAAATGGGGTCCAACGGCTCCATCTCTGGGTGAAGTCCATTCAGCACAGGCATCCACGTTTCTTCTTTGTTTGTTTTTTTGTCCTTTCCCCTCTCAGACTTGAGGGACTTAATATTCCTTGGGAAAGAATCCCTTGGAGGAAGGGGAGATGGCCAGAGCCTTGGTGAGCGAGCCCTGTGGTAGCACCCATCAAAGCCATCTCCACCATCACACACATGTGAATGGACTTTCTGCACCTTGGGGGAGAAACAAAAAGAAAAGAAAATATAGCATTAAGTGAAATCAGAAGCCCTCCTCACTCTCTCAAACTTGCCAACCAGACAGGTATGGATGCAATTATGGCAATGACTTTGAGGAGTTAGATGCACTATGTTTCCACTTCCACCTGTCTGTTTCATCTTTCTTAATTAAAAAAAAAAAAGCTAGACTTTGATGCTGGAGAGTTCACAAGACAGTGCTGGAAGTGACTCTCTCCTCCACTGACCTTATTTTGTAGGGGAAGATGCAGAAGTATAGAGTAGTACTGTGATCACCCCAGGGTCATATAGTAGTGATGGAATCTGGATTTAAACATTCCCTACCTCCAAGCCCATGTGCCGCCCTTCACACTAGCCTCAATTTACTGAAGCCATGTTCCATTCTCTTTCTCTTGACAGTTTCTGTCATTCGTCTTCTATTAGAGAACTCCAGTTCTACTAGACCTAGGATAACTGGGGTTCCCTCATATTTCACCACATAGACTGGGGGGAGGGAAGGTAAGGGGCGGGGGCTGGATGGATTAAGGAAGTGTGCTTCCCTCTCTGCTACAGCCAGAGATAGTTTGGGCGACTAATGGTTTAATATGGTTAAGTTGGGGCCAAAACTTCATTCAGAATTCTTGAAATTTCCAAACTCAGGCTAGGATTCAGAACAAGGACAGAGGTCCTTGTGACCTTTTTGGCATTTCCTGTCTATTTCCCTTCCCCCCCTCTCAACGCCTCTCACCCCCTAATGCACCCTCCCTCCTTCTTCCCCCCCTTGTCTTTCATTCAGACCGGAATGTCCTCGGAAACCGCACTGCCTTACTCTGGGTGTGTGGGGGGAAGGGGCAGGGGGGAAGGAGGAGGCGGGTAGCTCTCTACGTCTGGGCTTGAACCAGGATGTTTTGAACAGATCTTAAAGGAAACAGTCATTCCCAAAAAGAAAAGGGAAGAAAACTTTTCTGAAGCCAGAAATGATCCCATGGAGCTAAGTCCTGGGTGAAAGTGCATCTGCCTCCTTGCACAATCTGAATTGCATTTCACCCGAGGGCCAGCTGGCTCCCTTCCTCCCAGTCACTTTTCAGAGTCTTGGCAGGAGGGAGTGTCCACTGGAACTGGAGCCCTTAGCTGAACTCCTGTTCTATCGCAATATCTACCACCTTGTGAACGGGCTTTGCTTTTAGACCTAGGCACACACAAACACCCCAAAAATTGTGTGTGTGGGGAAACATTTCCTTTTTGGGTTGGGAGAATGAGGTTTCAGTGACTTCCTTTGATGAAATGGTAGATTCACTGTGGCTGGATGGACAGAAAGCTGGACTTGTAGTTAGAAAGACCTGGTCTTGAAACTCACCCTCTGATCTATGTACGAGCTGCGTGATTGTGGGAAAGTCACAATCTCTGTGGGCCTCAATTTCCCCATTTGTAAAAAGAGGATGTTGGTCTGTTATAGATGGTCTCTAAGGTCCCTTCTTGCTCTAACCCTATGATGAATTAGGTGGCCAGTTTTTCCATCTAAGTTTTATAAAGAGGGATTGGACACATGTTGTTTGGCTTTCAAGGGGGAAGCCAGTCTCTAATGTTGCATATGACTGAGTTAGGGTTTTGCTCCAGGGATTTGATGGTCATTTCCCTTTTCCCTGGTGCCGGCATATTCACATGGCACAGAAATATTGCGATCAAATACAATCTGGAAAATCACACAACAGCAAGAGCAAAGATGAACTAGTTGATATTTAGGGAATTGGAGGAAAACACCTAATGTATTAAAAAGGGCCCAAGTGTCTCTGGGAGTCCCTGACTTAAGGAGGATGGGAAGGCTCCCATTTAATAAGAAGGCCTGCTTCAAGACCTCAAGGATTTGTGATTTTGTCAGGGTGGATCATCATCTTCCCCAGAGCTGATGGTCTTCTGTAACGAAGCTGACGCCAACCTGGTGATAAGCCTCTCTGAATTTCGTTGGGCTGACCTTCACCGAACAATACCTTCTGCTGCTACCCATCCTTGAAAACCTTCCTAACCTGGTGAGACCTTTGAGAACTTGGGCTCCACTGTTGCTGCCTTGGGAAACTTCCATACACCCTTATAACCCAATGAGCCCTCTGAGTAGGTCTTCTGAAGAGTCTATCAGCTTTAATAGTAGACTGAGTTGGTGTGATGGTTAGAATGGTCAGCTCAGAGTCAGGGATCCAGGCTCAGATACTTAATAGCTGTGTACAGCTCAGGAGAAGTCAAGTCAATTAACCTGCCTCAGTTTCCTCATCTATAAAATGAGTCATACTAATAGAACTTTTCCCATCATTGTTATAAGGATAAAATCAGATATTTATAAGCACTTTTCTTTACCTTAAGTCAGTATATAAATATTTTTTATTCTAGTTCCGTCATGTCTGACTCTGTGTGACCCCATTTGGGGTTTTCTTGGCAAAGCTACTAGAGTGGTTTGCCATTTCATTCTGATGAAGAAACTGAGGCAAACAGGGTTAAATCACTTGCCCAGCATCATAAAAGTAGTAAGAATGGCTGGATTTTGATTCATGAAGATTTGACTTTAGACCCAGAACTCTATTTATGATGCCGCATAGAAGTGCTAGACATTCTGATAATTAACTAACAATGATAATACTATAATTTTATAAAGTACTTGAAGGTTTATAAGGGGCTTCACTTGCGACAAATCTCTGATGTGAGTAGCCTGAGTTCCCATTCCCATTTTACAAAGGAGAAAGCTGAAGCTCAGAAAATGAAATAAGTCCTGCAGCTAGAAAGTATCAATTCTTGAACCTGAACCCAGATCTTCTGACTAGGTCCAACAAGACAGTTAATTTGTACTAGTGTACGATAGTGGACAATAAACAACCCTGGGGGTTCAGAAAAAGAAGCATTCATGTGTACTCCAGGAGAACCGGGGCCAGTTAGAACTAATCTAGGACTTTGGAGGGCACATAATCTAACCCCCTCCTTTGAGTCTCAGACCCAAGGAAGACACAAAAACCCTCATTTAATGATAAGAATTATTTTAGGAGGAAACTGAGGCACAGAGATGGAAATGATTTATGCCTGGTAATATAATGAGAATCTGAGAGCTGGGGCTCTAACAGTCCTTAGTGCAAATTCAGTCTTCTTTCCATTACATCAAGAAGACTTCTAGAGGGAGGAGGAATGATGGGATGGCAGGAGAGAGGAGGAAGGAGAATATTCTAGCATGAACAGACACGGAAACAAAAGCAACATAGATCAGCAATTGCTAGGTCCCTGAGGCCTTTTTTGGGGGGCTGCAAGACCCAAACTATTTTCATAATGATAAGATGTTTTCTTTTCGAATATGGTAAATATCAATGGAACACACATAAACAAAGAAAGACTCTTTGGGGTCCTCAATAATTTTGCAAAGAGGCAAAGGGTCCCAAAGTAAAAAAAAGTTTGAGGACAGCTGGCAAAGAGTTTGTGTATGTGTGGGGGGGCACACAGTGAGAAATAAAGGGTGACTGAGTAGAGAAAAAAAGCTAGAGAAGCAGAGATTCAGATTATTGGGGGAAAAGTCTACATTTCAAAGTCAGAGCCAACGTCATGTTGTCTAGGATAGACAAAAGGGGTAGGCTAAAGTTTCAATATGTTTCCCTTCTCCTTTGAAAACAGGAAGTTTAAAAAGCACTGTAGAGATGGTTTGGATAGCATCAGAGGCGTGAGAGATGCACAGTGCTGTAGGTCATTTCCCCAATGACTCATTAGGCTCTGTCCACTCCCAATTCTGGTTTTAAATGTCCTTCATAATCATTGGAATCAAATTGACATTTGAAGTCTTGGTTTCTCTAAACAGTCCCATTACTGATAGCTCTTCCATCTTTGAAACAAAAGACCCACCCAGAGTTTCCCAAAGTATTCATTTATTTCTATTTTAAAAGATAAAGAAGAGGCACAATGACTTTGCCAGCACTAGAGCAAGACTCAGAGAACTTGAGTTTGAATTCTGACTCTCCTATTTCCTACCCATGACTTTGGGCAGATTACTTTATATCTTTGGGTCTCAATTTCCTCATTAAGTAATGGATTTGGAATAGATGGCCTTTTCTTATTCAAAATCCTATAATATAAACATAAAATCACATAATTTTAAGTTGGAAAGGAACTCAGTGGCCATCTGGTCTAATTCATGGCCCCCCAGAAAATCTACCCCACAACAAAACTGTTAAGTGGTCATCTACACTCGGTATGAAGACCTCGCATGAGGGCAAATTCATTGCTTACTGAGGTGGTCTACTCTGTTAGGAAGTTTTTCCTTAGATCTAGCTGAAATTTGTTTCTTGAAATTTCCACCCCTTGGTCCTTGTTCTACACTCTGGGCCAAATAGATGATATCTAAGTGGCCTGGTCTATGGCAGCCCTTTAAGTAGTTGCAGATATTTATCATTCCTTCCTTTTCCCCTCTCCTGATTTGCCAGGTTAAGTAATTCTGGTTGGTTCAACCCATCCTTGCATGTTCTAGACTCAAGACCTTTCTTAGTCTTGGTTATTCTCCTCTGAATACTCACCACTTTATCAATAACCTCCCTAAACTGTTGAACCCAGAACTGAGCCCAGTATTCCAGATGGAGTTTGGTCAGGCCAAGTACAGAGGAAGTATCAACTTTGTGTTTCTGGAAGTTATGCCTTTCTTACTCCAGTCTGATGGTGTTGGTGGCAATGGGAACTAGATGTGCCAAGCACTTGTAGGGAAAGATGCACAAAGTGACCTCTGATGGTATAAAGGTATCAGAAGATGTAGAATTGGGAGAGATTTTGAAACCATTTAGTATGATCCTTCATTTTCGTAGATAGAGAAATAAATGTAGGGAAATTCATAGGTAGGGAAATTCTAATCTCAGCTCTTTATGATCACAACAGCTAATTTTTATAGAGCCTATTGAGGTTTTGCAAATCACTTGGGAGGTTACCTTATTTGATTCCCACAGCTAAGTAGTGTCATTATCCCCATGTTACAGAAGGGGAAACGGAGGCCAAGAGAAGCTAGGTGACTTGTCCAGGATCACATAGCTAGTAAATATCTGATTTGGGATTTGAACTTGCAGCTTCCATATTTCAAGTCCATTGTCCTATCCCCTGTGCCACCTCACTGATGAAGCTCTTTATCCTGTGAGATAACTTACAAGGTCTAACGTTCTTTTCATTTCTAAGTAGCCACAATATTTTCCTCCTGAAGTGGACTCTGGTCCTGGGCTTAAGGGGAGGTCATTGTGTTCCAAGGCTCATGGCTCTTGCTCCCCAATATGGACAGTTCCTTGACTGGGAGAAGAAGTAGATCTGCCCCCTGCCCCATCAGTAAAAGGGAAAGAGTACTGGAGATGATGAAATAAAAGCTGTGGATTCTCAGACATGACCAATGTGGTTTTGTTTTACTTAACTATATATACAATATAGAGAATACAGGGATGCGCTGGCAAATGTTTAACAATTGGCTCTCAGAAAAAAAATGGAGGCACAGCCTACTTTTAAATTAAATTAAATTTAAATTTAATCCATCACTTTCTTAAGCTTAGAACAATACATTAAGCCCTGAGATGTTGCATTTGCCAAGCTCACGCTGAAAATTTAACAATCAGCTCTTAAATTCTGGTGGGGTTCTAGCACACTCGTACTTGGAATGGGGTAGGTTATTTGGTGATGATATTTATAATAAAAATTAGCAGCAATAAAATATTTTTAAATGCCCAGAAGAAAAAACATGGGCTTTGATATTATCTTGTTAAATTGTTGTGTTATTGGGTTGTATCTGACTCTTCCTGATCGGGCAAAATTTAGGAGTGGTTTGTCATTACCTTTGCTAGTAGACTAAGGCAAACAGGGTTAAGTGACTTGCCCAAGGCCACAAGGCTGGTAAGTCTCTGAGGCTGGATTTGAACTAGCATCTTCCTGACTTCAGGCCCAGTGCTCTTCCTGATGAACCACCTAGCTGCCTACTAGCATAAATTATACATATGTATATCAAGAACAAAATCAAGCAAAATTATATGCAAGGCTTTACAGTTTCTCTATAACCTTCCTTTTTGTTCGTCTTAGTATGTTGAAATGCTTATATTTGTTGATGATCAATGACTTCACAACTGTGTCTGTTTGTGTATAATTAAAAAATAGGGAAAGAATCTTGAGATCAGAAGACCTAGGCTGGAGTCTTCTGTCACTGAACAGCAGTGTGGGTAGGCTAGTCTCTGCCTAGCTCTAGGCCTTAGTTTTTCATCTTTAGCATGAGCTTAGACTAAATCATTTCCAAGGTCATAGATAACCTGTTATTCTCTCTCTCTCTCTCTCTCTCTCTCTCTCTTTTTTAGCATCAGCATGATATATTGAGAAGAGTGTTGAATCTTGAGCCAGGGGTTCTGGGTCTAAATCCTTACTCTGCTGCTTGCTACCTGTATGACCTTAGACAGGTCACTTAACTTTCTTGAGACTTAGTTTCCTCATTTGTAAAATGAGGGACTTAGACCAGGTGACTTGAATCTCCTATGATAGCTTTGGAATTAGAAATAGGCTTCCAGTCCACCCTACCTCTGCCCTCCACCCCTCATTCAGGAACTTCTATAAGATGCCTTTGCCTCCTCTCCTCCCCACCTTCTTTCAAGGGCAGGGGTCCCAACTGAGCAGGCATTTCAATCGTGTTAATTGGCCAAAGTGTTTTCTCCACAGGCAGAGTTATAGGAAATTAAACCCAAGGCAGCAGCAATGAAGGAAACAGGGTTGGCTCCAAATCATTTAGGGATTGCCCAACTTTCTTCCTATTTCTCTCCTTTAGGATTAGTCAGAGAGACCTGAGCTTTTCATTAGATTTTAATTCACTTCCATGAGGACTGGGGGGATGGTGTAAAGGGGGCTGTGGGGGTACATTCTCAAGGCCTCTTGCAGCTCTGGTTTTCTACAAGTTGGATTTGGAGAGCTCTGGGTGAAAAGGATAACCATTCTCCTACAAGTGAAATCCCATTATTAAAACCTCCATGAGGCATCTACTTTCATTTTTCATGGGGAGTAGTATGCAGTTATAATGGAGTACATTGCTAGAAATCACATTCCCAATCTGCAGGAGCTGGAGATCAAACAGGACCAATGCTCAGCCTCTTTATAGTGAATCATCAAGGAAAAATCCGGCTGGGAGCTTTTGAAGGAAAAGAGGGATGTGCTACCCAGCCCATCTTCTTTTTTGCTTATCCTCCGGCCCCAAAATTCTTCCATCAGAGACCAGGGAGATTTTGTTTGGGTTAGCATGGGGAGAATCAAGGGAGGTACTTTTACTAGGAACCGTGAAATGGAGAGGGATGAGAGATGGCCAGTTGATGGCAGAATATGTCAGTAAAAGCCTCAGCTCTGTTCAGTGCAATCATTTTACAGATGAGTAAACTGAGGCATAGAAAGGCTAAGTGACTTGTCTAGGATTGCACAATTAGTGTCTTAGGTAAGGTTTAAATCTAGATCCTAATGCATCCAAGTTTAAAATTCTTCCTACTAGACACTAGCTGTGTGACCCTAGGCAAATCATTTAACCCTATTTGCCTCAGTTTCCTCATCTGTAAAATGAGCTGGAGAAGGAAATGGCAAATCAACTCCAAGACCTTTGCGAAGAAAACCCCAAATGAGATCATGGAGAATCAGATATGACTGGAATGACTGAATTATCCAGTTATCCTCTGTAACTGGTTATCCAGTGTAACTTTTTGATTAAGAGGATTAAAGGAGAAGAAAACAGATTAAGTGATCAGCACATATTTTAAAAAAGCACAATTCCGTTGTCTTTTAGGATTGCCTTTTTTTTTACTTTCCATTCACTTTATTTTTATTTTTAATAATATTTTACTTTCCCTAATACATGTTAAAACAATTTTTAATACATTTTTTAAAGTTTTGAGTTGCAAATTCTATCCCTCCCTCTCTCCCTCCCCTCTACCTTCCCTGAGACAGTAAGCAAAGATTGCCCATTTTAGAAAGAATGAGCTAATCTATGTTAGGCCCTTTCAGTGATTAATATTCATTGCAGTCAAATCCATTATTTACTGACTAACCCTTGGGGTAGAGAAGAGTTTTGTTGTAGAGAATCCTTTGCTCTAATGAGTCTTAATGTAACAAATAACCTCTTCAGCCTTAGACCATCAATGAGGCAGCCCTATAATAGTACATTTATAAAGTACTTTAAGGTTTGTATAGCACTTTACAAATCCTCAAAACTTGGGAGCAGGTGCAATTATAATCCTCATTTTACAGGCGAAGAAACTGAGGCAGACAGAAGCCAAGTGACTTGCCCAGGACCATGTAGCTACTAGGTGTAAATAATTCTAATCAAAATGAGACAATAACACAAATTGTGGTTTTTGCAAGTTAGGTAAGCAACTATATAGAATATATTCTCTATATATTATGTTCTATATGAAGAATATAGTCTATAATGTGCAGGATATCTCTACATGTGCTCCTAATATTTATTAACACTAATTAATTGACACTAATTTCTACATTTATAATAATAGATGCCATTTACATAGTGCTTTGAGATTTCAAAAGAGCTTTATACACATTGTGACATTTGATTTTCAGAGCAACCCTGTAAGGTTAGGACTATAAATGTTACCATCCTTCTGTTATCTGTGACTAAATGGAGGCCTGGACAGGTAAAGTGATTTGTGTGATGTCATGTAGCATGTAAGGGTCCCAGGAGGGATCTGAATCGAGGTCCCCCTGATGCCTTGATCAGATGAGATAAGCAGATACATTGTGAAGTGGATAGAGGGCCAGACTGGCTACCAGGAAACCCTGAGTTCAAATCTGGACTCAGATACTCGCTGGGTGACTCTGGGCAAGTACTAAACTTTGTTTGTCTCAATTTTCTCATCTGTAAAATGGGGATAATAACAGCATCTACCTCCCAGGGTCATTGTGAGGATCAGATGAGAAAATAACTGTAAAGTGCTCAGCACTGTGCCTGGCACTATATAAATGTTTGTGATTATTCTTATACTGGTAAGGGGCATAACTCAATGCCTAGCGCACAATGGGTGTGGTATTAACGCATCTTATTGTCCTTCTCTCTCACCACCTTCAAATCTAACACACATCAGCTTATTAACATTAGCTGATCTGTGAACAAAAATATTTTCAAAAGACCTAAAACTATAAATGATTACATAAAAATACTCCAAATCACTGTTTGTGACAACATATTCAAATCAAAAATAACTTCAAATTTTCAACTCTGTGCAAATTGGCAAAGGTGGAAAAAAATGAGAATACTCAATGATGGAAGGACTGTGGGAAGATAGGCACACAAATGCTCTATTGCTAAAGCTGTGCAGTGAGCCCACCATTCCAGATTTGAATCTGGAATTGTAATACAAGTGACTCGATTATCTCTTTTGATTCAGCAAACCCACTACTGAACTTATTCCCCAAGGAAGTCAGAGACAAAAATAGAGGTTCAACATTAGTCGAAATATTTACATCAGCATACTTTGTGATAGCAAAGATTTGGGAGTAAAAAGTGAGTATCCATGGGTTGAAGAATGGCTGAAAAAAAATGATGCAATAGGAATGTAATGGAATGTTATTGTGCAGTCAAAAAAGACACACAAAAAAAATTCAAAGAAATGGAGGAAGATTTACACAGTTTAGTGCAGAGATGCAAAACAATAAAGCAAAGAAGTAGAACTTTGGATGAAGTTTTGGAGAAAAGATAATGAAGTCTATATATCCTCTTTGATGCTCCAGAGGTGGGAGACTACTAGGAAAGAATACCGTATACATTGTCAGACAAGGTTTCAGTGGCAGGTTTTTTTTAATAATTGCATTTCTTTGCCTCTAGGGAGCTTTCCATCTAACGGTAGATGGGAAATGACTACGATGACAGAAGACATCAATAAAATGAATATTAAAAATTAGCTGCACTGGACAATTTTAACAACAGAGAAATGAATGGTGTTTGGGATGGGAATCTGCTAGAATGCAGTGAAATGTGGGCAGATGAATGAATCTTCTGTCATCTACTCCACATCCCAAAAAGGAAATACAGGCTTTTTTTTTTAATGTGGGTTTTTTTTTTTAAAGACACATTTCCTTTTTCTTTTTTCAGGTCTGGAGTCATTAAGCAGGGATTAGCTGGATAAATAGAGGAAGTGATTTTTAAACTGTTTGCAAACTTAATGTGAAGAGCCCAGCCTTGCAAATTATCATGTCTAATCAGAGGCCCGCGCTTCACTGCTCCAGTAATTGTACCAGTATTCGTCAAATTCTTGTTGTCTCCTCATTAGCCAGGAAAAGGAGACTCAAGATGTACTTCATTAGAGGATCCTGAAAATGTATGGTAAGTGGAGAGGCAGAACTGTGCAGAGAAAGGGGAGAGAGGAGAGGAAGGAGATGGGAGAGAGAGGAAAGGGAAAGAGAAGAAAGGAGAGAAGGAGGAGGAGGAGGAGGAGGAAGAGGAAGAGAAAGGAAACAAGGGTGACAGCAGAGAGGGGAGTTGGGAGGGAGGAGAAAAGAAAGAAGGAGGAGAGAGGGAGAAAGAGAGGGAGACACACGGAGACAGAGAAAAAGGAGCAAGGGAGAGAGAGAGACAGAGAGAAGGAGAGATAAAGAAAGAGACAGAGAGAAAGAGAAAGACAGAGAGAGAGGAGAGAGAAAGAGTAGAGGGAGAAAGGCAGGGAGAGGGAGAGGGAGAGAGAGAGAGGGAGGGAGGGAGGGAGAGAGAGAGAGAGAGAGAGAGAGAGAGAGAGAGAGAGAGAGAGAGAGAGAGAGCGAGAGAGAGTTAGACTGATTCATATTTGAGCTGTTTGTAAATTTTCCTGGTTGGGGGAGACGGCGTTGTCTCAGACAGAAAAGGTGCATGGAAAGGACTTTGACCGAGGAGTAAGGTTCTTATTTGATGTCTGACCCTGGTAAAGTCACTTTTCTTCTGAGTTGCCACACCTGTACAAGGGGAATAAAAACATCTATCTGTTCTCCCAGGGCTTCTCAGAGGATGCACAAGATCGCGTTTCCAGGTATTGAGCCATTTACATTGGATGAGAGATTTAGAGCTGGAAGAAAGCTCGAGGTCACTGAGTACCTGAGGGGAGGGGCTACTTAGTTCAAACAACTAAGGTTGATTGACTTGCTCAGAGTCACACAGCTAATGTCCCAGGGATCCAGTGACTTACCCACTTCTGCCTTTCGTTTGAATGATACTGTGAAGATCTTTTTCTATAGTTAGAACCTGGAAAAAAGACTTGACTTCCCATGGCTCTTCAGAACCATTTTTTGGTGCTGAAAGGTTTGGGTGACCCAGGTAGCCTGGCTAGTTCTCCAGCTGGCTTCAATCCTCTCCTAAAACGGAGAGGGTAATGGAAGTTTTGGCTCGTGGGCCTCCAGCCTTCAGCCATGTCATTTGTATAAACAAAAAGGAAATAGCAAGGAAGAATTACTAGTCAGATTCACAGTTCCCAGGATCATCTTCATCCTGTTCTTCTCACAGACAGTTCGCTAATTGTCCTTTTCTGCCTTGGCTGGTGTCTGGTCTAACTCTGACGAGTTCCTGCCAAAGAGAATTCTCTGAGCCCCCTCCAGGGCAGGGGCCCCCACCTTGTTTCTTGAGTCTCCAGATACAGACTCGATGCACTTCATCGCACAGAACACAATTGATCTATCCTGGGAAGGAGAAAGGGCTGAGCTGGCTCCCTGGGGATGCCCAGGCTGTGGTTCCAGGGAGTCTAGGGGCTTTCGAGCCAGAACTCAGGCCGCTAATGGATTGAAAATGGATTTGAAACTGATGCCACAGTTTCTCTTAAATGTAGAGTTCAATGTATTAAAGGCTATTTGTTTTCTTTTATAACTTCCATGCAGTAGGTTTGCTTTTAATCAGGAACTGGTTACATTCATTGATTTCACTTTTCTTTTTTTTAAATAGTAACTGAGAAGTTACCAGAAGCTAGCTATCTGCTCAGCTGAACCTGAGGCAAGGAGAGAAAGGTCTGTCAGTGTACAGAGATGCTCCTTCAATTGCATTCAACAAGCCTGTATTTATTGAGAGCTTGCTATGGGCATGGCATTATGTAAGATGCTGCTGAGACAAAGACAAAAATCCAACAGGCCCCGTCCTGGAGGTGCTGATGATCTCCTGGGGTAAGGGGGATGAGGAACGAAATGATACTTACACAGATAAGTTTAGTCATTTCAGAAAAGGGGAAAAGAATCACAGGACCGTAGAAGCACCTACCGCTAAAAAAAATCTCATTTTACTACTTAATTTGAAGACCTCTCTTTCCCTCCCACCTCCTAGTATAAGCTCTTTAAAAGGTAAGACCTCTTTTCTTTTTTCTTTTCTATTTTCTCTTCTCGTTTCCTCTCTTTTTTCCTTCATTTTTCTTTGCTTTTCTCTCCTTTTTTCTTTTCATTTTTCTTTCTCATCTTTCTTTTCCTTTTTTCTTTCTCCTTTCTTCCTTTTTTCTTTTTTCTCCTCTTTTTTCTTTTCTTCTTTATTCCTTTCCTTTCCTTTTCTATTCTTTTTTCTTTTCTTGTCTTCTTCTTGTATTTCAGTGTCTAACACGGTGCCTTGTTCATAGTAGGCCCTTGCTTTTGTTGTCCAGTCATTTCAGTCATTCTTCAGGATTTCATTTGGAGTTTTCTTGGCAAAGATACCAGAGTGGTTTGTCATTTCCTTCTCTAGGTCATTTTTACCGATGAGGAAACTGAGGCAAACAGGGTTAAGTGACTTGCCCAGAGTCAGTAAGTGTCTGAGGCCAGTTTTGAACTAAGGAAAATGAGTCTGATTCCAAGCCTGGCATTCTATTCAGTGCACTTAAATGGGGCACTTAATAAGCACTTAGTAAATGCTTATTAAATTGCATGGAATAAAGGGCCAGTACATTTCATAAACGCAAATAAGCACCAAAACTCAACCTCTGTGAGTCCAAGTGTTTGGGGCCATTCCAATCTCATCACTTTGTGCATGAGAAGATCCATATCTCTTTCTTTCTTGAAGTTTGGAAGAATGGAGTAACTTGTCCAGGGTCCCCTAATGATCACCTCGGATACCTTTGCTTACTCGTTCCCTATGTCTAGAATGCTCACCGTCCTCTTCTCCACCTGAAATTTCCTACACATCCTTTAAAGCCCATCTTGAATGCCACTTCCTCTAGCCAGCCTTCTCTTGTACTCCCAAGTTAATAATCTTTTATTTCTTCAGACTTCACACCACACTTTGATATAACTCTCTAATTCATTAATACAGCATTGTGGCTATTTTCCTAATTGTTACATCTGCCTAGAAGACCGTGAGCTCTGAGTGTTATGTGTTATGTAAACTTAGCACCACCCCAGTCTTACCTAGCATGATGCTCTGCCCACAGTAGGTCTTCAAGGAATATTTGAGAAATATGACTGACTTGGGTTGAACTGAAGGGCCTCATTGATTAATTAACTCTTTTTGAGCCTCTACTTTAGATTCTTAAATAAGCTAGAGAAGCAAGCCTCTTTTTCAGCATCTCTCTCAGTATAAAATTCTCTAGTTTTACGTAATTAAATAACATCAGTCTTATTGATTGTCATTTTTAACAAATAATACAAAATTAAATACTTCAACAATATATCTAAGTGAAAAAAAATATCCAGAATCCTCACTAACCAACAATTTCAACTACTGACTTCTCAATTCCAGAAGCATTCCAATCACTAGACAAAATTCTTTTCATAATATTTCTGTACAAGAGTTAACTTGATCTCCCAGCAAAGACATTCTCATAGTATCTTTCTCTTTTTAACTCTCACAGTATCTCTCAGGAAATATATTCTGTTAGTCTTTTATCTCTGTGCTCAGACAGTCTCTCTCCAGTCATGTCAGAAGCAGAAATGATGGATGGAAGTTGCAGACAGGCACATTTAGGCTGGATACAAGAAAAATCTGCCTAATAATTATCAAAGAGGGATGAGTTATTTCAGGAGAAAGTGTGTTCCCCTTCACTGAAGGACTTCAAACCAAGGCTACATAATCACTTCTTAGGGATATTAGAAAAAGGATTTTTCATCAAGAATGTGTTGTACTAGAGGGCCTCTGCAGTACCTGCCATTGCTGAGATCCTGGGAATCTGAGGGTCCTAGTCTTAGCCTTGCCGCTGCCTCTTCATTCCATGTAACTACCCTGCCTCTTCAATCAATCAATGATTTCTTGAGCACTTAGCCTATTCAAGAGCTTGAATCTTTGATGTTTACAAAGATGAATAGGCTGTAATCATCTGTTTCATGAAGCTTACACTTTAATTGAGGAGGGGTTGGGACAAATGAGACACAAGAAACTGCCGATAGAAGAAACATGATGCTTATTGCAGCGTGTGCTCGGTGTCCGCCGAATCTGAGGCCTGAAGAAGTCCAGAGAAGGCAGTGATCACTTTTACCAGTGGTACCTGGTGGTTAGAGAAGAATCCTTGGAGGAGGTACACATTAACTGGAGCTTTGAAGGATGGGTAGCATTTGAACAAGGAGAAGGGCATTCTGGACTGTAGAATGGGGTAAAAAAAGGCAAAAAATCAGGAATACTCAAGGATTTCACTTCTGAATATTGGTGGCCAATCCCCCAAAAGATATCAGCAAAACCTGGAGGGTGGCCATGGTTTAATGTAGTAGTCGCGCTGTCATATATGATGACATATTTTTGGTGCAGGATGGATAACTATACTTTAGCATAGCCTACAGGAGGTGGTAGAATTCACTTGAGCCTCACTTTTACTCTGCTAGAAACTCCCTTCAGGAACCTAGGAGGGAGATAGGAGATATAGTGGGCTCTCCTTTCACATCAGCATAAGCACATTTGTCTAATGATGCTTTTTGAAAATGATTATTATGATTCGTGTTTCAGTGTTGGTATCAGGACCGTGCTGAGGTTACGATTAGTGTAGACACATTAAGTTCCTGCAACTACCTCCTTATCTAAATGTTGCTCTCCCCTACCCCAGCACAATAAAATAAACAACTGAGGAGTTAAGAGAGAGATGGCCATCAATCAACAGTCATTTAATTGAGTAACTGTGTGCACAGAACTGTGCTTGGGACCGGAGAGGAAGATAAGACTATGATTTCCAAACATTGGTCTATGGACCAGTGCTGGTCTGTTGCATTTTTTTTATTGTTCTGCAAAACTTTTGCCACCAAAGGTTAATACTTCTTTAAAAATATACTGAACTCTAAAAAAGCATAAAGCTTAAGCTAAAATCAATCTCTCTAGATCTAAATTTCTTCATTCATAAAATGAAGAGTCTGGGCTAGGTTATCGTTATTCATAATAATATTATGAATCATTTGCATATTGACGTAAAGTTTCCATATGTTATGGTGTTTGGTGGTCTGAGTCATGCTGTCTCCCCTGTCAGACTGTAAGCTCCTCCAGGGCAGGGACAGTCTTTTGCCTCTCTTTGTATCCCCAGTGCCTACCATAGTGCCTGGAACATAGAAGGTGCTTAATAGATGGTAGTTGACTGATTGACATAGTAGGTACTTAACAAGAAGCAATATAGGATAGCAAACTGAGTCAGGATTATTGGGTTCATGTGCAGCCTCTAGTCCATACCGGCTGTGTGATCCTGGGCAATGTTTTTTAGTTTATTAATGCCCCAGGCTGCTCTCTAAGACTGAGTTGCCCATGTGCAGGAGTAAAGGGAGCTTCCTGTCAAATAATCAACGAAAGGATATTTATTAAGGGCTTAACCATGTGCCAGACACTGGAGGTGCATGGACAAAAAATGAAAAGCAGAATGAAAAAAAAAGAATGAAAAGCTCCTCTTTTACAAGGAGTTTACAATATAAGGATGGGGATAGGGAGAGGAGAGGCAATAAATTCCTTAAAAATATGCGTAACGTAAATATAAAATGAGTAAGTACAAAATAGAGATGTCTAAGGTGGTTTGGAAGGTTGGGCACTAGCAACTGGAGAGATGAGGAAAGGTTTCATGCAGAATACGGTGGTTGAGCTGAATCTTAAAAGAAGAGAGGTATTATATGAAGTGTAAGTAAGGAAAATGTGCATTTCAGGTATAGGAGACAGCCAATGCAAAGGTACAGAAATAGGAAATGGATAATAATATGTGAGGAACAGAGAAAAGGCTGATCTAGTTTTTGAGCAGAGTGCTGAAAGGCGAACAATGTCCAATGAAGCTGCAAATGGCCAAGTAGTATATGGTTTGAAAAACCAGCAAAGCGGTTTAATCTTCTTGATCCTAGAGGCAAGAGGAAGACATTGGCACTTGACTGAGTAGACTAGTCACATGGTCAGGCTGAGCTTAAGGAAAGTTACTTTGACATCAGTATGTGGATTGGACTGAGTGAAATGAGAGTAATTACGAGGTTGTGGAAATAATGTAGGCAAAAGGCTAAAGGCTTTGAATTAGGGTGTTAACTAAGGGCATAGAGATAAAAAGTTGGTTGAGAGAGATGTCATGAAGGCAAAAATGACCTGGATAGACAGGGTGTGGAACAATGAACAATCCAAGATAATGTTGAGCATATGAGGTTACCTGAGAGACTGAAGGATAGTGGTACCTTCAACAGAAATAAGGAAGTTTGGAAGAGGGGAAGGCTGTTTGGTAAAGGTAATGAATTTAGTTTTGGACATGTTGAGTTTGAGGTATCTCTGGGGAATTCAGACTGAAACATCCAGTTGTCAGTTGGTGGTGAGAACCTGGAACTGGATGTGTACCTATGTCTATGTCTGTGTCTGTGTCTGTGTTTATGTCTGTGTCTATGACTGTATCTATGTGTATGTATATGTCTATGTCTATGATTTTGTGTATGTCTCCATCTCTGTCTCTCTACATCTACATCTGACTGCATCTATGTCGCTGAATATATGTATATGTATAAGTACATGTATGTATATGTACATGTATATATGCATATTGTGTACATATACATGTGTACCTGTATCTGTGTATGTATATACATCATTAGCAAAAGATGACAACTAAAACCCAAGATGTTAGTGAGGTTATCTATCATTTGAGAGGTGAAGAGGAGAAGAGGGCCACAGATAAAATAGCTAGTGAATAAAAATGAAGAGGTGCTTGTTGAGAGCAATGATGGCCTGAGATCTGGGATGAGGTGGATGGCAATGGAACATGGGATAAGGCATTCAAGATCAGAGGAATGTGGAGTTGAAATGACTTCTTATTGGGTTGAGACAAAAGAGAAATAGAGTAAAGTCAGAGAAGGTGTCTGAGATCATATTGAGGAGCAGAGAAATTGACCGCCTCAACGTAGACAAAGAAGATGCTTAAAAGAGGGGAGACACAGGCAGGGGTGGAAGGCTTGGAGGTCGTAGTCAGATAAGGGGATAGCAGAGTTTCTAATTAGACAAGGCAACCCTTGTGGGTAGTAGTGAGACCTAGCATTCAAGCGTTCCCATGAAAGACTGAGGCAGAATGAAGGTGTAGGTCCTGGCTGGTCAAAAAAAGAAATGTGCTTAATATGCTTGTTAATTGGAGTTGATGCAGTAGCAGAGGCCACAGTCAATAAAAAGCATTCAGTTCTTTAAGAGTCTCTTGATTTGGTTGATGTGGGAGCTCTTCTACACTAACACAGAGCAGAACCCATCCAAACCTTAATAAAGGGGCTCCTTACTGTGGCCAAAACAATTGATCACCTGGTGGCTGGCCTTTTGGTGAGAAGCCTTTCTGAACTGTGCTTTGGATGTAGATGTAGAGTCTGTCACTGGGTCTGGCTGTCCACTCACAAAGGCCTCCAAAATGTCTGTACCACTATAGGGTTGTTGTAAGTATCCAGTGAGATGATATTTATAAAGCACTTTGCAAACTTTTAAATGCTATATAAATGTGAGCTATTCTTATTATTAATGTTAATATTATTATTAGACCATTCATTGAGGGTCAAAATTAGAAAAGTTGCCCTTAGCAGAGGGAGAATTAAAAGCAATAACTACCTTGGGAGTAGATTCACATGGAAGGTGTGTGTTTGTTCTTTGTTGCTGAAGACCATGCCATCAGAGAAATGACGACATGGCTTGCACTTGACTTTGTTTTGAGTGAGGGAGGGCTGTGCAGGTCCCCAGCCTCACTTCTCCTCCAGAGCCATCTGAATCCAGTGACCAGATATTCATCAGGATGACTGGAGATGACCCAGGATGAGGCAATTGGGGTTAGGTGACTTGCCCAAGGTCACACAGCTAGTGAGTGTCAAGTGTCTGAGGTGAGATTTGAACTCAGGTCCTCCTGACTCCTGCACTGCTGCTCTATCCACTGCACCACCATGGAAGGTAACAGAAACAACCAACAAAGACTGAGTCCGGAAAAAGGCCTGGATCAGAACAGTGAAGATGATGGCTGTGGAGTATTTTAAAGCTATGTCCCTTTCAATCCATCAGTCAATCAGCAATCACTTATTAAGCATGAACTTAATCAGGGAATCATGAGAGACCTCATATAGAGGTGGTTCCTGAGCTGAGCTTTGAAAGACATGGAATTCTTCTATTCCAGATAGAGAGCACAGCCTGGCCAGGCCCCTTCAAGTGTGGAGCAAGACCAGGAAGTTTCCCCCATGCCAGCTAGTCCCTGAGGGGTAAAGGACAGAGAAAGAAACTGAAAATAGAATCTGGTAGTAAGAGCGTGTCTCTTTGAACAATATTAAACCACTTCAGCAACCTTTCATATAGAATTAATTAACATAAAACTCAGCATCCTCAATGCGGCAGAGCCCTAAAGTGGTTGCCAGAATTTAATTAGACTTAACCTTTTTTTTCCCTACATTGGTACCACTTTATAATAACGGCAAATCATTATTAATTCTTTTGGTGTTCACTATAATAACATTAATCACGATGAACTTCTTTCTGTAGTGATGTGTATGTAATATGTAATTCCATAGCAGTTTAGCGTTAGTTAATACTAAATTGAGATTAATTTATCAAAAAAGATACTATTTGTTATTGCATACTGTAAATTCAGGAAACAATATTGTGGAGCAATTTATATTAAGATGGCCAGATGAAGGAGGCATTTGGGTAACCTGCTGCTGAAAGTTCACAGTGAGATAGGACTATTAGCCAAACTGCTCTAAGTTAAAGTCTTGGTATCTTATACTTCAAAGTACTTTAAACATCAACCACAGAAGAATAGGTCAATGATGAAAGGTCCTTCAGATACCTTACCTGTTTAAAGGTATCAGGAGAATGTGTGAACCAGATTTTCTGCCACAGAAAGGGGCAGAATCTATCAAAGGGGCAAAACTAATCAAAGCTTTTATTTACATGTGTCATCCCATCATCCTCTTTCCTACAGACAAGCCTAATGAGTTGGCTGTGTTTCCTTTGTTTAAAAATGCTTGGAGAGTATTTCCCTACCTCCTCAGCTAATCAGCCTCAGTATCTAACAAACTCACTGTCAGGAAAGAGTTCTGGTTAATAAGCCCCAATTTCTGTGAGAGCCAGCGTGCCATATCAGATAGGACCCTGGGCTAGGTCAATTGGTATATGTGTGACCTTGGGGAAATCACCCAACCACTGTGGACTTCAGTGTCCTCATCTGGAAAATGAGACAGTTGGACTGGATCAGGGGTATTAACCTGGGGTCTTTGAACTTGTTTATTTTTTTAATGTACATTTTGATAAGTAGATTTCAATCTAATTGGTTTCTTCTGTAATATATTCATTTCACTTTATGTATTTAAAAGCATTATTCTGTGAAATGATCCATAGGCCTCACCAGAAAGCCTCTGGGAATGCACAATACCCAAAAAGTTAAGAACCCCAGGGTTAGTTGGTTTTCAAGGTCTTGCTCCAAATCTATGATCTGTGTAAGATCATATGCCCCCAGAGATACAGGTTCAAGAAGTTCTGAATACAACTTTGCCTTTGACACTTACCAGCTGTGATGATCCTAGACAAAACACTTAATTTCTCCTAATTTCTCCTAATCCAAAATGAAAGGTTTGGGTCTAATGGCCTTTAAATTCTCTTTCAGTTCTAAATTAATGGCTCCTGTTAGAAAGGGAGTTGGGTGGTGTAGTGGGGAGAAAACTGGTCTTGGAGATTCTAAGACCTGAATTCTGATCCAGCCTTGGAGGAGGTTTAATTAGGTGTGTAACCCTGGGCAAGTCACCTAATCCTGCTTACCTCCGTTTCCTCACCTGTAAAATGAACTGGAGAAGGAAATGACAAACCACTTTAGTATCTTTGCCAAGAGAACCCCAAATGGAGTCACAGAGTCAGACATACCAACAACAAAACAAAGCAGCAACAAAATCTGAATTGTCACTTAATGTTTTCCAGTCTCAATTTCCTCATTTGTAAAATGGGAATAAAAGTATCAACTCCCTCCCAGGGTTGTAAAGATAAAATAAGATCTTTCCTTCCTTCCCTCCTTCTTCCCTTTATCTAATCTATGTATGTATTGTGTTTTGTAAATCTCAAAGAGTCGTATAAATATTTGTTATTATTTATTATCCAAATCCCTTTCCCCCCCTCATATGGAGGACTCGAATATTTCTACTTGCTTCTTAGCAAAACATTTCACTTTGAGAAAACGCTGCAGTGGTGCACTAGCTCATCGTGAAGTGGCCACCTTTCTTGAATTCCAGTCACTGTTGTGTCTATCTCAGCACACTGGCTCTTAGGAATGGGGCTGTTTTCTGGTTTGAACATGCCCCTGACTGGAAAAAAAATGTGCCTTCCATTGTCCAATGTGAGAAAGCCATTCAGAGCACCGAAGGGTCCAGAAGTCACAGTGGAGATCAGCCATGAGATTCCTTCAGAGAGGTACCTGCCAGAAAAAGGTCAGCAGTGTTAAGGTAATTAGAAAGGGAGGTTTCAAGGTGCAAAGGGGAGGAGGTAGGTAGGTCTCTAATGAGACTGATCTGGAGAAAATGCAGCATGCCGATATGAGAAATATGGAGAGGGATTGTAGGACGTTCACAGAAGAGCCATAACAATGATTGAGGAGCAGGAGGGGGTTGATTTATGAGGGAGACTATAAGAGCCAAATACATTTTATTGTAGCCCAGCAGAGCAAATGACTGAAAGGGAGCATGGGATGATTTTCTACAGATCAAGAATACAAAGAACCACTTGAGAAAATGAGGATGGAATGCAGAAGTGGGGAAGAAATTGATAGAAGAAAATACAGAAGTGAAATGGCAGCAGGATGGCGTTAGAGGAGCGACCCCTGGATTATGGAGCAGGACATCTGGGGGATTGCCCCATCCCTGTCCCTTGAGCAAGCTGTTCCCCTTGTCTGGAACTCAGTTTCTTCATGGGGAAGATCATCCAGATTGTGCCTGTAAGCTGTGGGTGGTTCCCCGGGGCTCGGTCTTAGGCCTCCTCCTCTTCACTTTCTACATTCTCTCTCAGTGACCTCATCAGCTTTTATGCATTTAATTATAATCTCTGTGCCAAGGACTCCCAGATCTGTATCTCCATCCCCATTCTCCTGATCTCCAATCTCACATCATTAATTCCTCATTGGACATTTCAAACTGGACATCCCAGCTGAATAGAAAAAAAAAAATATAGTGCTACACTGCAAAAACAGATACAGGAGTGTTCAATCTCAGAATAAGTTGAGACTGATGAAGGAAGCTAAGGACACCCAAAAGGGTATGTTTGTTTGTTTTTGGTGAAAGTACAGAGGCAGTATAGTAGATGAAAAGTTGGCCTTGAAGGCTAGAAGCCTTTGGTTCAAATCCTGCCTCTGACACTTCCAAATTGTGTGTCCTGGTCATGGCCCTTAAGTTGTCGTGCTAGGAGATCTTAAAATCTACCAAGTTGCAGAGGGAAGCTGCTACCCTGCACTGGTAGAGGAATTTTCCTTACCCAGGAGTCCCTATGCCAGTGAAATCACAGGTCCACTTCTCATCTATTTTATTCTATGTTGGAGATGAGACTGATGAAGAACCCTTATTCACAACAGAGAGAAAAACTGAGCTGCTCAATTCTTCTTTTTTTTCTTTTGTCAAGATGAAAATCTTTTTTTTTTTGTTTTCTTCATCCCCTTTTTGTTTGTCTGTTCTATCCTTAGATTGGTGGCACAGTGGATAGCGCTCAGGGTCTGGTGTTAGGAAGACCTGAGTTCAAATTCAGTCTCAGACACTTACTAGCTGTGTGACCCTGGGCAAGTCACTTAACCCTGTTTACCTCAGTTTCCTCATCTGTAAAATGGAGATAATAATAGCACTTACCTCCTAGGGTTGTCGTGAGGATTGAATGAGATAAAAAGCGCTTAGCACAATATAGACACATAGGAGGTGCTATAAAATATTAACTGTTGTTGTAATCCTTTTTACGCACAGATTCCGTAGGGATGAATTAAAGCCATCTGACCAAGATGAATGACAGGATTACTATCAATGATCCTTGAAAAATCATGGATCAATTCAACCCTTAGACATTTCCTGGCTGTGTGATCTTGAGCAGGTCACTTAACCTGAATTACCTTCAAAGAAAGAAAAGGGTACAAAGGAAAAATTATGGATAAATCCAGCCCCCAGAGATTTACAGTGAACCTGAACCACCTTCAAAAAAAGAAAAAAAAAGGAATGCAAAAGAAACCTTATACATAACAAAAGTACCGCAGGAATGGAGAAGAGTCAATATTGTTCTGATTTTCAGGTAAAGAGTTTGCAAACTAGAGACTTTTTTTTAACTTCAATTCCTGGAATAATTCAACAATGTATTATTAAACATGTATCATTAGTGTTGTTACATATTATATACTATGTATATAATATAGTGCAGTATATAATAATTACATATTATGTACTATTATTCTTCACATCCTGGAGAAGTTGTAATCACCAGCAGCCAACATGGCTCCATCATGAGCAAGCCTTGCTTGACTAATTTTACTTTCTTTTGGGTAGGACCCTTCAGGTGCGTCATCCGGGAAATTTTCTATGTAGATTTTAACAAAACTTTTGATAAAGCGTCATCTGCTAGGTCTCTGTAAAAAATGGAAAGGAGTAAGGCTAGACAGCAGTGTAATTAAATGGGCTTGGTACTGGATGAATAGCCGGAATGAAAGAAATGTCAACTTGTTGGGGGGAGAGGGAGAGGTGAAGGGGAGGGACTCCAGTGGAGGATAACAGAACCCTGTGCTGGGTCCCGTGTTTAACAATTTTAAGAGTCATTTGGATAAAGGTATGGATGCTTGCTTTGTCTACAGCACAAATGACTGCTCCCCAAATTTCTAGGACACACAGATTGGAGTGGAATTTCTAACATAATCAGGAGCCACAAAGATCTTAAGGAGTTAGAATCTTAGGAGATGAAATTTAATAGAGAAAAATGTAAAAATATGGCACTTGGGTTCAAAAACGTACTTCAAAAGTACAAGACTCTTGCTGATTTTGTGACCCTGGGAAAGTTACTTGATGTCTCCAGGTTTCACTTTCCTCATCTATAAAAGGAAGGGGTTGGAAGATGATTGCTAAAATTCTAATTCTATGCTTCTTTGAATTCTCATATTTGACAGATGAGGAAATTGAGTTCTATGGAAGTGAACAGGATGTTCTCAGTATTCAGCATCCTATAGAAATTTAATGATAATTTACCAACTAGCACTTATTTAGTGCTTTCATCCTCACAAAGTTCTTTACGTGTGCCATTTCATCTGATCGTCACAACAAACCTGAGAAGTAGGTGCTTTTATTATCCCTATTTTACAGATTAGGGCACTGAGACAAAGAGAGGTTAAATAATTTGCCCAGGTTTACCCAGCTAGGGAATGTCTGCGGCAGGATTTGAATTCAGATTTTTCTAACTAAAACTTTTTCCATGCACCACATAGCTACCATTTAATACATGGTTCTTTATTGCTGTGGACTAACTGATTGATTCCCAAGCTCCGATGTTTCATGATTCTGGGAATAGTTGGGTGGTCAGTGCAGGGAGAAAGAAAGAAGAACAACCCCTAAAAACTAATTAAACGTTTGTTCGAAGCTATCTTTTGACGATCTCTTTGCTGTCTAAGTGTTGCTCACTTGGAGCATTATTGCAATGTACCTCGTCGGGAAGGGCCCCCTAACTGTGAACCGCCAAGCACAAAGCCAATTTCACTCCGAGTCATCCACAGATTAAGCGCAGCAATTATAGCGCCTGCAGCAGTGATAAAGCAATAATGAGGAATAAAGCCAGATAAACATTTTAATAAAATAAATTAATTTTACATTTTAAATCATAATTTCTGTTTTCGATTCTTTTAATAGCTTCCCTGGCATTTCTGAAGTCCCACACAGCATGTTGGCATGGGGGCTCTGAGGGCTCAAGCTTTTAGAAATGGGAGTTGTGATTCTCACCAATGGGGCAATTCCCTCTCTTCTGCCTAGATGGAAGATTGCTTCTTTTGCTCTTGAGAGCCACGAGAGCTCTCTCCCACGTTTGACTGGAGCCCCAGGATTTAGATTTGGTGATGGGGTGTGTCCCTGCTGTGTACCCCAAACTTTCATGGTAGTGAAATGGGGGCATCAGATTAGCCCCCTTTCCCTTACCTGGCTCCAAGGCACAGCCATGAGGCAGGGAGTTGATGACCTCTGCTAGTGTTTCAGCTACCAGGCCCACACTGCCCAGACCTTCATCAGATCACAGTGACAGCATTACCCTGCTTGGCCCCAATCAGAGCCAGAGCCTTTGGGTCTGACCAAGACCCAAGTGAATGTTCTCTGAGTCAAGTATCTTCTGGGTGTTTCTCCTCCTCCTCTATAATGGTGTAAGTCTACATCACTATGACTTGATATTACAGATCTGTTTATCAACTCTGAACTTTCTATCACCGGTGCCTCCTCCACCCTTAACTCCTTAGTATTTGATATGAGAATATACATCAGTATTGATGCCATGGAGCCTGCATAGATTCTCTCTTCTCTCATTATAGGACCCAGGAATATAAGGCCCTGATTAGTCAATAGACATTGGACAGTAGTCAACAGACATTCCCTACTAAGACTAAGTCCCTGCTAGTCATCAGACACTGGGAAAAAAATAAAAAGACAGAAATGAAGCATTCTCTTCCCTGAAGGGGCTTATATTCCTTTAGGGGAAACAATATATGCTTATAAGGGTGTGTACAAAGTAGCTATAAGGGGATAGAAGTTGGGGCAGGGGGAGGCCACTAGCAGCTAAGGGGATGAGAAATGCACAGCCTTATATAGAAGGTGGTGCTTGCTCTGAGTCTTAAAGATGAGGGATAGAGGTGGGTAAGGAGTATGTTCTAGACATAGAGGTTAGTCAGTCTAAAGGCAGAAGATGTTGTGTGCATGTTTATGTATGTGTGTGTGTGTGTGTGTGTGTGTGTGTGTGTGAGAGAGAGAGAGGGAGAGTGTGTGTGTGTGTGTGTGTGTGTGTGTGTGTGTGTGCATGCTCTAGGACAATGAAGAGGTCAGTTTGTTTAGATCTTAGAGTGCAGAGGGGCAAGAATGTGTGATAGAGTTGGTAGGTTGTGAAATGTTTTTAACACCTCTCCCTATTATAATACCCAGGCTCCCTCACATGGGTGTCCCTCAAAAGCTACTCCAGGTTCAAGACACTTTGGGGTGAACATTTGCTCAAAATTGTAGCTCTCAAGGCCCCACCTGTGGGGCCCCACAAGCTAATTAGAGGACACATTAGTTCAAAGCAAGAGACATTTAATCAAATGGCATAGTACACATAGGGTATATTCTCCCACAGGCTTTAATGCTACCAGTGGGATAGGGCACACACATTAGGAACACATGATTTTTCTTTCTGTCTAATACTCTAACAGTGGGGACTTCTAGGGAACAGAGACCCCCCTATATTAGTTGGAGAGAATGACAACTAGTTGGGTCATCTACAAGCTCAAGACTGAGCCTGTACAGTAGTGGAGCTGAGGATGCCAAAATCACCCTGGGGCTGCCTGAGGGCTCAGCAATGAGACTGCAGAACAGTGGGTCTGTAGAATCAAGAATGCAGGGGTAACATCAAAGAAATAGAACATTTGGCCAATGACAAAATAGTATTATGATGCTTAAAGAGCAATGGGTATGGTCATCATTACCTGTGTTGTCAGTCAACACCCATTATTAGACTGCATGTAATATAAACTTTACATAAAATTGTATGTGAATTATATTCTTGCTGTGTGGGCCTTCTTTGCTCCATATGACTTCAGGGGGTGGCTACATTTGCTAACAAGCTCATGCTGTATAGTCACGTGTCAAGTGTCTGCTTGAGATTTTTGTGGTTGGCTGCTGTTTTGTGATGCTATATTTTTGCGTGTTCTCATGCTTGCTGCCTGTAATTCTAGTGTGTATAATATTTAGTTCCTGAACATTGTTTGTTTCTATCTAAACCTATGCTTTCATAGGGGGCTCTCTGGTGAAGAAAATCCTTTTCCCAATGTATTTGGAGACTATTCTGAAATGGAGAGTTGCTTAAAATACTGAGCAGGGTCTTGTAGACAGCCTCTATCCACTCCAACAGTCTTCCATTGTATTATGCATATGGGACAATTGCTGGTGACTCTATTATATGCTAAAAGACATCTTGGAGCAAAAAATCTGCAGGAACTGCTCAGCTGTCCCTTTAGCTGTCTCTCAAATTTGATGTGCCTTTGCCCACCTCTGTCAGCTCATGGAGTTTGCTCCCCTTTCATGAAATGTCCACCATACTCATCTCTGCCTCTCTGGACATTTGTGATGGCTTCTTGAAAGGTAACATGCACAGTGGAGAGAAGCCTCTACTGGTCCAACTGAGCCTAGAACTAGTTTCTTATTGAACTCACTGATTGTATGATTTTGGAAAAGTCACTAGGAAATCTTGAGTCTGCTTCTAGAGGTGACTTGCTGGTCACCCCTAGGGACCTAAGTACTGTCATTTACAAATATCAAACTCTATTATTGTCTCTCAATTCTTCCTAGGTCTCAAAAGAATCTCCATTTACCATGCAAATATTCTTTGGAGAAATAACACTTAAAAAATTTCTTATTTCAGGAGTGAGGAACCTCCACCCTTGAGGCTCATGTGGCCCTCTAGGTCCTTGGGTGCAGCTTTTTGACTGAGTCCAAGTTTTACAGAATAAATCCTTTTCTTAAGGCGATTTATTTTGTGAAGGTTGGATTCAGTCAAAGGGTTGCACTTGAGGACCTAGAGGGCCACATATGGCCTTGAGGCTGCAGGTTCCCCACCCCTGTGACTTAATGACTTTTTTCACATCACTGTCCCTTCCCCATTCCATGCCCTCAAACGGATGTCTCCTTTGTGACAGATCAAACTGATATATTGGCCATATTTGATAATTGTGCCTCATCACATACTCATAGACTCCCAAACTATCTATTAAGAAGAGGCAGTTCGGCTTCCTCATCAATCCTCTAGCGTCAAGATTCCTTATTATATTCATGGGAACACCAATATGCTATTGCTATTTTCTTTACATTATGACATTATCGAGTACATCGAATTCTTGGTTTGGCTTACTTCACTGTATGTCAGTTCAAACAGGTGTTTCTGAGCATCTCTGTATGAAAGAGTAACATTTTAAACCATTATCAGGTTTAGTTTTAATGGGCAACTGGGTGGCACGGTGAATAGAGTACCAGGCCTGTTGTCAGGAAGACTCATCTTCCTGGGTTCAAATGTGACCTCAGACACTTACTAATTGTATGAACCTGGGCAAGTCACTTAACCATGTTTGCTTCTGTTTCCTCATCTCTAAAATGAGCTGGAGAAAGAAATGGCAAACCACTTCAGTATCTCTGCCAAGAAAACCCCAAATGGGCTCATGGAGAGTCAGACACAACTGATATGACTGAACAGCAACGAAGATGTTTTGCATAGATCCTTTTAGTTCCAAAGTTCCATGGTCATATGGAAAAGAAATGTGTGTTGGGGAAGGACGAGAGAAGTATCTGGAAGGAAGGAAGAAATTAAGCTTAGTTTTGCCGAATACTTCAAGGTTTGTTAACGAGTCAGCAATTATTTACTACGTGCCAGGCTTGTTCATTCAGTTCATTTATAATGTGGGAAAAGGGCGGTCCCTGAAGACAGAAAAGATCTGACTTCAAATCCAGCCTCTAACTCCTATTAACTTTGCAGCAGGGGACATCTTGAACCTTTCTGAGTTTTGGTTTTTACATGTCTCAGAGAGGGATAATAATTCTGGTAATAAGGCTGTTGCAGGGTTCAAAGAAGACGTGTATATGACTCTCTGTGAATCTTTAGGGCTATATAAATGTCAGCTGTTTTTATTTTTCATTCTTTCACTCACAGAACCTCTGAATGTCTGAGTTGGAAGGGACCTGAGAGCCTATAAACACACCTGAATAAGAATTCTCTCTCTAAACTTCAGCGGGTAGGGAGGGATGCTTGGATTAGGGCTGAGAGATTTCAGTGAAACACTGATAGGTGGGTGGATGAGACTGATGGGATTCTTGCTAAGCTATTGTTGATTGGTTGATAAAGTTATTCCTTGCCTGAGCATGGCCTAGAACTTTTGCTAGATTGTGGGGGATAGAGAAGTGGAAAACATGACCCCTTTAATCAAGGCATTGAAAAATCGCAAAATGAAAGAATTTCAAAGTTGGAAATGGTCATTACTCAGTGGTCACCTAGTCTAAACTTTATTCAACAATAAAAAATCCTTCTACAATATACCCAGGTCATCCAGTTTTTAGTATGGTAGAGTAAACATTCCCTTTGGAGTCAGAGGAAGTGAGTTCAAATCTCACTTCTTTTTAAAAAAACATTTATTTCCCCCCAATTACATACAAAAATAATTTTCAGCATTTGTTTTTAAAATTTTGAGTTCCAAATTCTCTCCCTCTCTCCCTATTCCTTTCATTGAGAAGACAAGAAATTTGATGTAGGTTATACATGTGTATTCATGCAAAACATATTTCCTATTAGTCATGTTGAAAAAGAAAACATTGATAAAAAAAACTCAAGAAAAATAAAGTAAAAAAAAACATGCTTTGATCTGTATTCCGACTCCACTAATAGTTTTTCTGGGGATGGTTAACATTTTTCATTCTGAATCTTTCAGTTGTCCAAGGATCATTGTATTGCTGAGAATAGCTAAGTCATTTGCAATATTGCTGTTACTGTGTACAGTGGCCTCCTGGTTCTACTGTCCAATCTCACTTCCTATGAGTACTCTCTCTTTGGGGCAACCATTCTATCTTCCTGGGTGTTAGCTCCTTCCTCTGTAAAATGAGGGATTTGAACTAGGCAGCCTGTAAGCTGACTTCCAACTCTACACCTGTCACCATATATTATTTAAAGCTGGAAAGGATCTCAGAGGGGCATCAAGTTCAGCCCCTGTACTTGATAGGTAAAGGAGTGGACACCCAAAGAGCCAAAGGACTTGTCCATGGTCACTTAGCTCTAAGTAGCTGAGATAGAATTACAATCTAGGTCTTCTTGATTATTCAAGCCCAGTCTCCTCTCCAATGTATCATGCCGCTCAAATGACCTGTCCAAAATTTCCCAGCTAATTAGTGACAGAGCTAGGACAAGAACCCAGTTGTTCCAGCTCCCAATCCAATATGCTGTCTTTCTTATTGAAACACTTATTCAGCCTGTCCATTCTCTGCCTCCAAGACCCCTAGCTCACTTGTTCCACTGCAGGTGACCATCTTCTCCCAAGCCCTATTGGTTCTAGATGTAAACAGGCTCACTTACTCCAGGTCTCAGGTCATTTTCAAACCGGTGTCTGTACAAGCAGAGGCAGAGGCAGAGAGAGCAGGGGGGAGCTAGAGCTCTCTCCCAGGGCCAGGTCAAATATCAAAATTCAAATTGTTTTTATTTGTTCATCTGAACAGTCCTAGAGGATGCTCCTCCTTATTAACGAGCCTGCACGCCATGCTGTGTTTAAAGTTCAAAGCTCGGTAGGACTCTAGGCTGTAATTAATCTCCGTCTCCGAATTCTAGAACACTTAGAGCAATTATAATTTCCTGTCGGAAAACCAATTTGGTAAGGCGGCGGCATTCTCGCCCCTGCTTGGAATGCCACATAATGCAGCTTCCTGTCCTCGTGCTGGGCAGGGCTGAAGGCTCTGAGGCCCCCTTTTCTATGTATCTGCTGCATGGAGCAAGTGACACTTCCCACTGTTTCTAAGAGCACCTCATTAGGAGATCTGGATATAGAGGAAATAACTATCCATAGACAAGCTTGTGTGTGCATGTGTGTCTGTGCATGCTTGTATGTATATATATACATACCTACACACATGTACACACATATTCACACACATATGTAAGAGTCCCTTAAGAGATCTGGATATAGAGGATAGACCTATGGACAATCTTATATGTGCATGTGTGCTTGTGTATGTGTGTATGTATGTATACACACACATGTATTCACGCACGTATGTAAGAGTATCTCATTGGGAGACCTAGATGCAGAGGATAGCTCTATCTACAGACAAGTTTATGTGTGAGTATGTACATACATATATATGCTTGCATATACACATATTCACATATACATGTCTGTATATACACATCTATGTACACACATGCACATGTATATATATAATATATATGTATATACATCAATCACCAAGCACTTATTCATTGTCCACTATGTATCAGGCAATATGCTAAGCACTAGATTTACACCCACACCTCTTTTTTGCGAAGGGGGGGCATCTTCAGTTTCATTGGTATATGGGAACTCTCAGTGTGGAAACTCTCTACACTGATGCAAATGGCATCTCATCTGTAACTTAGAGTCTTAGAGCTGCCTGGAGTTTATTCACATCACAGTTATCAGTAAACGAAGCTCTCTCAGTGTTTTATATTTGTATATATACACATACATATATGTATATGCAACAACATGCATATTACATGCATATACATGCGTATATGTATACATGTATGTACACTGACATAATTATTCAAACAGTGATAAAACCAAAACTATTTATGTTTTATTTTGAAGTTCTTCCCAAGGTAGTGGATTTCCTCCTCAAAGGAAGTCTTCAGGCAAAGGTTACACACATGACTTTTTGTCTGCTATATTGTAGATGTTATACTAGAAGTCCTAAGGTCCCTTCGAACTCTAAAACCCTAAAACCCTGTCAAGGTTGGTGCAGATAGTAAATTCTGTGAACCTTCAGTGGGGGCAAAGATCTCTGTAGGGTGGGGGATTTCAGGGACTACTTCTTAAAGATGAAACTGAACCTTGCTGAATCAGAAAGCAGATGGTAGGGGAATAGAGCTCTGGTCTTAGAGGAGTGGAGTTGCAATCCTGACTGCTTGATAATAATAGCTAACATTTATATAGTGTTTACTTTGTGCCAGGCACTGCTAGGTTCTTTATTATTATTACCTCATTTGATCCTTTGACAACCTTGGGAGGCAGGTGTTATTATTATCCCTATTTTACATACAGTTAAGTAAACTGAGGCAAACAGAAGTTGAGTGACTTGCCCAGGGTCACAGCTAGTAAGTATCTGAGGCTGGATTTGAACTCAGGTCTTCCTGACTTCAGGACCTATGCTCTAGCCACCCAAACACCTAACTTTCAGGTTTTGAGGGACCTTAGAGGCCACATAGCTCCAGATATAAGCAGACTGCTGGCCTTGTTTCCATAACCATCATCCAAGGGATTATGTGTGTGTGTTCTTCCTTTGTTGCTGAAGAAGACCATGCCATCAGAGAAATAATGACATGACTTGCACTTGACTTTGTTTTGAATGAGGGAGGGTTGTGCAGGTCACCAGTCCCACCTCTCCTCTAGAACCATCTGAATCCAGTGACCAGATATTCATCAGGATGACTGGGGATGACCTAGGATGAGGCAATTGGGGTTAAGTGACTTGCCTAAGATCACACAGCTATTGAGTGTCAAGTTTCTGAGGTGAGATTTGAACTCAGGTCCTTCTGACTCCTCCCCTGGTGCTCTATGCACTAGCTGCCCCTCCAAGGGAGTAACCATTGTACAGAAGGGACCAGCCCAACTGCCACCTAACTTCTACCCACAGGACAGGTAAGCTCTCACAGCTGAAGCAGAGAGGTATCCTGGAAGAGAAACAGGGAATCGTCTGAGTCAGGCAAGTCAGACCATTACTGCCTCCCCTCAGAGTCAGGACGGAGACAGTCCAAGACCCAAGGAGCAGCAGCGCTTCCTCTCCTCATGGTGCTGGACCCCACAGCCATCATCATTCCTGAAGAGACTCTGGAGAAGTAACCTGATGACTAATTCTAAAGGGGCAGCAGCCACAGCTGCTGAGACCCAGAAAGGAAAGCTCTTGTGTCGGGAGTCCTCAGTCCTGGGAAGGCTTTAACATCAGACCTGGGGGTATTTTTGTCAAGGGGACACAATATTAAAGAAGATGGATTAGCATCAGCTTGGCTGCATCGACCTAAGGACCATGGGATGTCTCCACTCGACTGACCTTATGTGATTTCTCTCCCCTTAGAAAAGTTAAGATCGTTCTTGTTTTCCAAAAGCACATCCACTTTCTGTTCCAGAACTGAGCACCAAATTTTGCATCTTTCCTTCTCTTTCTTTCTTCTTTCTTTCTTTCTTTCTTTCTTTCTTTCTTTCTTTCTTTCTTTCTTTCTTTCTTTCTTTCTTTCTTTCTTTCTTTCTTTCTTTCTTTCTTTCTTTCTTTCTTTCTTTCTTTCTTTCTTTCTTTCTTTCTTTCTCTCTCTTTCTTTCTTTCTTTCTTCATTCCTTTCTTCCTCTTCTCTCTCTCTCCCCCCCTCCCTCTCTCCCTCTCTCTCTGTCTGTGTCTCCTCATTTTACCAAAAGAAGAAATGAAAGTGGAAGAGGTCAATGACTTGCCTAAGGTCACATAACTACTTAGTATATCAGGTGGGATTTAAACCCAGGTCTTTCTGACTCAGCCTAGTGATTTGTCCATTCTAACCAGTCCATCTTTCAAAAGTCTGAGTTTTCTTATCTATAAACTAATGACCCTGTTAGAGTTACTTTATTCAGAGAGTGGTTATGAGAAAAGACTTTGTAACATGTAAAGCATCATACATGTGTGAATTGTTATTATTATGGAAAGGAGAAGGGAAGGTGGGAGGAGAGCACCTTCCCACAAAGTCTTGCCTAGCATCCTCTGCTAAATGATAGTGCTGGGCAATGAGTGGGTGCACTCACCCCCACCTCTGTCCTGCTGCTCTGTTTTTTTTAAATTTTTCCTTTGATGATAATCCCATTTCCTTTCCTCTGGCTCTTATACTCATTCTTCTCACCTCTCTTTTCTGTATCACTTCCTTACCCACTCTCCCGTTGGCAGTTTTATCTTATTCATTTCCTCTCTCTCTCTAGAGCCTCCTATCTCATTTCCAGATCATTCTCTCCTCTTCTTCTTTTTAATATTGTTGCTTTCCTTTTGAATTTTCATTTCAGGTTGCAGGCTGACAAATCATTGTGTTCTGTAGCTCAAGTGAAAGCAGGCGCATACATATACTGAGCACACACCTTCATAACCCCCAGCCAGGAGCTTTGATCCATATGCAGAATGAAACTTAGATTACATTCTGGTCTACATTTAGGACCAGTGGCACCACTGTCTTACTTGGGTGACCCAGGTGAAATCTTACCCTATTCCAAACCCTATGCAAAGCCCTTGAGAACAGGAAGAGTTTCATCTTTGTGTTCTCCTCCCCTTCCTTCCCCGCTTGGCTAGCACAGTGCTTCACACATAGTAGGTACTTAATACATATTCTTTGATTAATCACTTATGACATGCCAGAGACAAAATGAGGAGCAATTTGAGTGTAGTCAGGATGGATGGTTTTGATTTTCTCAGAAAAGTAGAAAGTGAGGTCATTGTTACCTTTTGTGTGAGTTTGTATGGTTTTCTTTGTGAGAGTCAATTGCAGCAAATTAGGTCTGTCTGTGCATTATCTAAGAGAGTGCAGTTCTTGGCAAGAGAGTTGATCTCTTTCCATAGGTAGTTTTTTAGAAGTGAGCCCAGAAATTTGCCCTGTGAGGAGATCTGATCCCAGGTTACCCTGGAAGTGTCTTGCTGAGACACATTCTCTCTCTCTTCTAAGTGAGAGGGCAGTAGCAGAGAAAGGAGGCAATAGTTGATGTGTGTCAATAGGAAATAAAAGGTACAGTAAGAGAATGGTAGATAAAAAGGGAATAATGGGTAGGATTATTGGGGACATGGAGCTAGTGACTTTGTGTGACATATTTTAGTGGTCTGGTGACTAAGACAGCTATAAATCAATGTCTCTGATTTGTCTTGGAAGCAGGTTGGTAGGTTACAAGCTGGGCCATATGGGGGGAGTTTGTAATTAGTAGGCCATAGAAGAGATTATGGGGCACATCAAGATGGTGGACTTACTGTAGAGGTGGGACTATTCCACATCTTTCTACCAATACCAGTGTCTTGTTGAGATGTTCATCATTACTGACTGTCTTGATGAAGGACAAAGGAGCAATGAAGAAATCCTTACATCTCTTCTTCCTTCTCCTTTCCTCCTCTGGTTCAATAATCGAAATAACTGACATTTATAGGGCAATGTTGAGTTTTCAAAGTGATTCACATATATTTTCTCATTTGAGCTTCACTGTAACCCTGCAAGGCAAGGTATTATTATCTTGTATTTGAAAGGCTGTCACATGAAAGAGAGATCTCACATGTTGTGTGTGGCCCCAGAGGGCAGAGCCAGAAGCAATGGGGGAAAGCTGCTAAGCTTTGGAGGTTTGATGGCAGTCCTCCATCCCTCCTCATAATTTGAGCTGTTCCAAAGGAATAAGCTGCCTCACGAGGTGATAGTGTCCTACTCCCTGGAGGTCTTTAAGGAGAGGTTGGAAATCACTTGTTGAGCATGTTGTACATAGTAGGTATTCTCATGTATGAGTTGGAGAGGGAACTGGAGATGGCTCCTGAGATGCTGTCAGATTCTCAAGTTCTACGATCTTATAATTTTGTGCTCCCCAATCTTCAATGACAGAACCAAGGATCAGGGATGTTAACCAGCTAGAAAGTATCAGAGGGAAGGCTTAAATCCATGTTTCTTGACTCTAAATGAGTTTCTAGGCAGCCAGCTGAAAATAACATGATGCCTCTTGCTACAAAAACATTAAAACTCTCTTCTTTGCCTACTATCTCTAACTTGTCATCTCATCAACTCTCATGGATTCAGTGGTCATATCTTTTAAGGTGATTCTCATATCAATATATTGCAAAATCTATTCAACTTTCCAGTTCCCCACCACCACCAACCTGCTGGATATCTCCACCTGGATGCCCTTCTGGTATCTTAAACTAACCTACATTCTTCATTAGTCAAAGATATGTAATTGTACCATTTTCTTCCATAAGCATTAGTCATATAGTTTCTACATATTAATAGATGGTCCCTAAGGAATACTGTGGCTGAAAATTCATTGTTTAGACAACTTGATAGATAAGCATCTTGGTACCTAACTCAGCTAGTCTTCAAAAAACAGATATATGGTGTTGCACTGATCCCATCCTCAAGGTCATTCTAGGTTACCAGAACATGACGGATCTCACACTTTCTTGGGTTGGCCTTATGAAGAAGCCAGGGTCATCTCCAGTATGAAGCATCAGAGTTGATCTTTACTAGAGCATCTCAAAGTAAACCTGCCAAATATGAAACTCATCATCTTCCTTTGTATGTATTGTCTCTCCCAGGAAGGTAAAAGCAGCTGTTTCATTTCTATTTTTGGATCCACGGTCTCTGATATAGAGACTTACACATTATAGGCACTTAATTAATGCTTATTGATTGATTCTCTGCTAATTACTAATCATTCCCTTCTGCAAATGTTCCTTTATTAAAGGCACTATCATTTTCTTAATTATCCAAGTTCATAACATTGGTATTCTCCTTGACATATCCCGAAACCCAATCAATTGACAAGTGTCGTCCATTTTATCCGCATGGTACTTGTCCCATCTTTCCCCTTCTCTCTCCCCCATGTTCGCTACCTTAGTTCAGATTCCTATTACTTCTCAACTCAATAACTGAGGTAGCTTCTTAATTGGTTTTACTGCTTCTATTTTCTCTCATCCCCAGTCAATCCTGCACAGAGCTGCCAAAACAATCTTTCTAAGACATGGATAGGGCAATGTGAGTCACTTGATCTAAAAAAACATTAGTAGCTCCTTATTGCCAGTAGGTAAATGCAGACTCTTCATCCTGGCATTTGAATTTTTCCATAATCTGTCTTCTGCTAACCTTTTCAGTCTTATTTTTCCATTGAATTCTTCACACACCCTTGTTGTCATTTAGTTATTTCAGTCATATCCCATTCTTCATGACCCCATTTGAGGTTTTCTTGGAAAAGATACTGGAGTGGTTTGCCATTTCCTTGTCTAGCTCATTTTACCAATGAGGCAAATGGGGAGGAGTGATTTCCCCCAGGGACACATAGCTAATAAGGGCCTGAAACTGGATTTGAACTCAGAAAGATGAGTCTTCCTGATTCTAAGCCCAGTGCTCTATCCACTGCATTACCTAGCTGCCCAGCTAAACCGTACTTACTATTAGCTATTCCCTGGACACAACATTCTTTTGTGTATTTGTCCAATCACTTTCCCATGCTGGAAATGCAGTCCTTCTTAAACACAGGTTCTCTGGAACTTCGTCTTTCTTTAGAGCTCAGCTCCAGTGCCATCTCCTCTTTGAGATCTTCTTTGATCTCCCCAATTGTTCATGCTTTCTCTCATCTTTTAATTGTTTATTTTGGAATGTAGTCTCTCCCTTCTCCAATACAGTATAAGGTACTTAAAGGCAGAGATTGCCCTATTTTTTGATTTTCTATCTCTACCACTTAGCATAGTACCTTGCATGAGAAGACATAATATTTGCTGAATTGAAGGAACAAGAATCTGAAGGATTCAGAAGCCGCCCTGAGCTCTGACCTTGTCCTGGTCGGCCATCCACAAAGTGTACCCTAAGGATCTGGGGAAGCCACAGTGTGGTCGCACAAGAATATCCAGAGGAAATCTTGGTGCTATCCTTGATAACTTGTTCTCCTGTCCTTCTTTGAGGCAAGTATTGGAACCATTTGATCTTGGACTGCTACCCTGTGTGCCTTCTACATCTATTTATTTTTAGCCTCTTCTGGTAGATCCTGTGCATACACATATGAATGCATGCATGCTTCTCTGTGTGTGTGTATATGTGTGCAAGTCTGCATTGCAGGGTTGGAGGGCGGGCTGGCATCCCTCATCTTTGTATAATTCCAGCAGCATGTTTCATTGCCAAAATATCAGCTCTTGTGGGGGAAGGTGATGAGCTTAGAGGAGAGGTTTTATACAGATGCAAAATATCATTACACTGAAAATTTCTCATGATGATCCTGTCAGACAGCCCAGAGGAATTCAGTATGCAATAATGTCAAGGTTCAGATGTCTATTCAAAGGTGCTGTTGAAGACGTTGCTTCAGTAATATGTGCATCCTGGACTCAGGTGACCTGGATTCTATTCCTATGGCTAGGAACAGACTGGGAGGAGGTCAGGGCTCAGTGCAACCTCTGCATCAATCAGATTTCTGTTCCTTCAGTTCAGTAAATATAATGTCTTCTCCATGGGAAGGACTATATTAGGTGTCAGAGAGAGAACAGTCCATGCCTGCATGAAGCTTATTGGGGAGAGGATATATTGAAAAATAAACAATTACAAGGTGATTTGAGAAGGAAAAAAACATGAATTACTAGGGATGTTACTTACTAGCTAAGTGACCCCTGGATAAGTCATTTCAGACAAGTCTCTCTTCCCTTATCCATAAAATGGGGATAATACAATTTGCTCTCCTAATCTCACAGGGCTATTTGTCCCTGTTTGTTGGCTGGACTGACCTCATAGGGATAAAGACTTTGTAAACCTTGAAGTGCTATATCAGTGTAAATCACTCTTAGGAGCCATGGATGGGTGCAGAGGGCCAGTCTGACAGCAAAGCTCCTGTATATTGATCTGTGTATAATGGTATTTGGAGAGGCAGCTGTGCGCTGGTGCAATGAACAGTGGCTTTGGAGTTAAGAGATCACTCTATTGCTTCCAAGTGTGTGACCTTAGGTAAGTCACTGAATTTCCTTGAGCAATTTCCAAAAATTAGACATATGGATTGAGAGTCAGCATGCTACCACTATGGAGAGAGTTTCTGCCTGCTTTGGGGCCAGGAAGACCAGGGTTTGAGTTCTACTTCTGGTTGATGCCATCTGTGTGACTCTAGATAAGTCACTTAACTCAGTGTCTGAGGCAAGTTGGCATTAGTAAGGGAAGTTTCTTCCTCAAAGAATTTCTTATACTTAAGAAAGCCTGGCATGGCATAGTGGATAGAGCGTGGCACTTGAAGTTAGGAAGATTTTCATTCAAATCCTACCACTGCCAATCACAAGCTATATGACCATGAGCAAGTTACTTAAATGTTATCTGCCTCAGTTTACTCATCTGTAAAATGAGAGATTTGGACTAGATGCCTCTTAAGTTCTAAATCTATGATTCTGTGATATTTCCCATCAAAATATGGATAATAATGCAACAATCTTTTCAGGATTGCAGTGAGAGAATCAGATGAAATAACAATGGCTGATATATTATGAATTGTATAGCAAGTTATAAATATATACTTATATAACACATTTGTAAACTATATTTACATATAAATTTATGTTGTAGGTTTAAATGTCAATCTGTACTAATATTTTAAGCAACTAGGTAGAGTACTGGAAAGAGTGCTGGACTTAGAATTGGGAGGAGATGAGTTCAAATCCTCCCTCAGACACTAACGTTGTGACCTTGAGCCTCACTTAGTCTCACTTGCCACATCTGTAAAATGGGGATATCATCTACTTCATAGGACAGTTGTGAGGATCAAATGAGATAATGCCTGTAAAAGTACTTTTTAATATTTAAAGCACTACATTAGTTCTATCTTTTAATAATAATAACATTAATAATAACAATATTGCAAGAATTCACCTTTTTTATGATTTTGTAAATTGTGGGAGGAAAAAGCATTTTAAATGGGTATGGGCTCTACAATAAGCAATATATACTATAGTGAGAAGGAGTTCAGTGGAAAGAGACATCAGGGCAAGTCAGTAAAGTCAATGAAGTTTTCACCAAACTGATAAGACTTGAAGTAGACTTTAGAGAATGAATAGGAGAGAGAGAGAGACAGAGAGAGACAGAGAGAGAGACAGAGACAGAGAGACAGAGACAAGGACAAAGAGACAGAGACAGATAAACAGAGATAAAGGCAGAGACACAGAAAAAGAGAGACCGAGAGATGGAGATACAGAGAGACAGAGAGACAGAAATAGAGGCAGAGGCACAGAAAGCGAGAGAGAGAGAGAGAGAGAGAGAGAGAGAGAGAGAGAGAGAGAGAGAGAGAGAGAGAGAGAGAGAGAGAGACAGGTAGAAAAACTCAGGGAGTGGAATGGGGGACATGTTATCAGGTAGAGGGATAGCACAGATCCCAACTCACTTTAATTTACCAGGACCAGCTAGATACCAAGAACAGGAGGCAGAATCCTGAACTGCTTGCAGTGGGGTAGAATGACAGCATTCTCAGATCCAAGGAAGCAAGTCAGTGAACACTCATTAGAAACCCTGGCTCCCCTGAAGTGGCTTCAATCCTACCTCTTGTGTAAGGATAGTGGTAGGCGTAGGAAGAGAGGTTGAATCTAACAAGCCCATCTTAGGTCACAAAACCCATATTTCCTTATATCTATCTACCAGATGATCAGACTATTTAGGTGCAATCTGGGTACTTCCTAGTTCACTCTACATTTTTCTCATTTACCTTTTGGCTGGGAATCCTGCACTAGCCATGAAATGGACGTGGATTGAATAAATTGTATGTGTGGCTCTATAGGGACCTCACACCATCACATCACCATCACCATCACCATCACCTTCACCATCACTGTTATCATTGCATCACATCACCATCACCATCACCATCACCATCACCATCACCATCACCATCACCATCACCTTCACCATCACTGTTATCATTGCATCACATCACCATCACCATTACCATCACTACCACCATCAGTTACAGCAGTAGCAGTTGGTACCCAGGTCAGCCACCTCTCCATTTCCCACCAGGCTTGGGGACTTTTCCATCACATCTCAGAAACCTCCTCATCCTAGAAGATCAGGCCAGTTCCTGGAATTCCCACATTTCAAGGACCGTCTGCCAGTCCCTCAGGCTGAATGGCTCCTCTCAGAATGTCCATTTAAGGAAGGGATCCTGGCCAGTCATCTTCATTTCTCACCAGGCTGCCCTCCAACCTTCTCCATCAATTGCCTCACACCTTCCCTCCTCCCAGCTCTTTTGCACTTTCACCTTCCCCCACTCTTTTTGACTTTTTCTCTGTGTTGTCTTCCCCTATTAGAATGTAAACTCTGAAGGCAGATATTGCCTTTCTTTTACTTGTATTTGTATGGCTAGTACTTGGTATATAAGTGCTTAAGTTTGTTGACTGAGTGACTGACTGTGAGAAGTGGGACCAAATATGCTCACCCTATGAACCTGAGAGATAGGATGTTTTCCATCATTCTCTTTCTCCAAGTGTTTCTCCTTCTGGGGTTTGCCTGAGTCTTGCCATTAATGTTTTTAGAAGTCTATCAATTAATTCCCACTAAGTAGTTAGTTATCGGCTACCACATCAATGACTTCTGGGCCCCTCTTTAGCAGTACTTTGCATTTCAAAATGGTTCTCTTGAAGATCTAAATCAATGAAGGTCTATTAGTGGAATGATAGGCAATGGGAGAGGATTTGGGGCTAAGAGTTTTATCCAATGCCTACTCAAATTCTATCATATTGGCAATCTCCTCTTGTGCTGGTTCTGTGGGAGAAGCCTATCAGCAATCACAATATGGATAATGAAATGCCACATGGCACTAGAAACAAAAAATTCTAATTTTACTTCAGGTCCTTTTCCTTGGTCATTTCAAAGGGTACAGTTGTCTTAGGAAGTGGTGTTGGTGGGAAGAGAAGTGATATGGGCAAATGTCACCATCACCACTCCCATATGTATACCCATATGTTTCATGCATACCACACACACACAAACCATGCTTACACAACAGAGCCCATTTGGGTGTACGTGTGGTTAGCACACAGTCTACTGGCACCTACTTTTTTCTTCCCCAGGCTACAAGTACAGTGGCCACTCATGGTCCTGATACTGGTTCTGATTGGCATGGAAGCTTTGACCAGCTTCATTTTTTCCAACCCATACTGATTTGTCCTTTCTTAGGCAGCCTGGTGGCCCTCTGCTCCTTGAAGCTCATTAAATTGACTCTGAACATCCTTAGCCCAGCTGTAGCTCAGAATTCCCAAGCCCAAACAATTCACCCACCTTAGCCTCCCCAGACGAAAGTTCTTTTTAAGTAATATTTTATTTTTCCCAATAATATGCAAAACTTTTTGAACATTCATTTTTTTTTTAAATTTTGAGTTCCAAATTCTGTCCCATCCCCACCCCAGAGAGTTAGCGAATTGATGTAGATTATACATGTGCAATTATGCAAGACATTTCCATATTAGTCAAATTGTAAAATAGAGACCAAAAAAGGGTTAAAATAGTATGCCTCAATCTGCATTCAGACTCTACCAATTCTTCCTCTGGATACAGATAGTATTTTTATCACAGTCCTTTAGAATTGTCTTGGATCATTGCATTACTGAGAATAAGTCATGCCCAGTTGATCATCCTACAATGTTGCTGTTACTGTGTACAATGTTCTCCTAGTTCTGCTCACTTCACTTTGTATCACTTCCTGTAAGTCTTTCCAGGTTTTTTGGAAACATTTTGCCCTCCATTTCGTATAGAACCATAAATATTCCATCACAACCATGTGCCACAATTTGTTCAATTGTTCCCCAATTAATGGGCATCCTCTGAATTTCCAGTTCTTTGCCACCACAAAGAGAGCTGCTATAAATGCTTTTGTGTAAATAGGTAAATAGATTCCCCCTACCTTTTTTCTTTTTACCTCTTTAGGATACAGACCTAGTAGTGGTATTACTGGATCAAGGATATGCAGTTTTGTAGCCCTCTGGGCATAGCTCCGAAAAAACAAGGATTTAAAAGCATGAACCATTAGGCCCAGCTCTGTTTCCTTTTTCTATTATTTATGCCTCAAAATAATTGACCCCACATGCCTGAAGCCACCCTCCTTCCTTCTCTCCATTCTTCCACCCCACTTCCCCTCATACTTGACTTAAATTGCTGTGAGGTAACCCATTCCAATGAGGTACCCAGGGGCTGCCAGGCTGATAAATCAGGACACATGACAGTATCTTCTGTGCCTTGAAGAGACAACATATATGCTTAGAGATAAGAAGTAGGGCTTTTCAGCTCATATTAAATCACTCTTTCCCCCCTGTCATATCTTTGAGGGCAACAGGTCCTTTTGAGAAGCCCTGTTTTCCAGCAAAAGGAGATGGTCAATCAGACCCCCAAGCCTCACTTGAAATGCAAAAGATAGAGAAGAGAAATTCAGCCTCCTCATCCTGACATCAGCAAGGTTTGCCACTTTTTACCAAAGGTGCCAGTTTGGGGCAGTACACTCAGTAATTGGAGTTTGAAGTGCCAAGGGGAGGAGGGATCATTCTCTTCTTTTAGGTTACATAGTGTTTTTTAAAATTTTATTTATTTTTTAAATAAATTTATTTATTTAACTTTTTACATTCATTTTCACAAAATTTTGGGTTCCAAATTTTCTCCCCATTTGTCCCCTCCCCCCATCCCAATATACCAAGCATTCTAATTTTCCCTATCACCAATCTACCCTCTCTTCTATCATCCCTCCCTTCTCTTGTCCCCATCTTCTTTTTTGTCCTGTAGGGCCAGATAACTTTCTATTCCCCATTACCTGTATTTCTTATTTCCTAGTAGCAAGAACAATACTCAACAGTTGTTCCTAAAACTTTGAGTTCCAACTTCTCCCCATCCCTCCCTCCCCACCCGTTCCCTTTGGGAAGGCAGGCAATTCAATATAGGCCATAGCTGTGTAGTTTTGCAAATGACTTCCATAGTAGTCGTGTTGTGTAATTATATTTCCCTCCATCCTATTCTGCCCCCTATTGTTTCTATTCTGTCTTTTGATCCTGTCCCTCCCTAAGAGTGTTAATTTCAAATTGCTCTCTCCTTCCATTGCGCTCACTTCCCTCATCCCCCCCAACCCTGCTTATCCCCTTCTCCCCCACTTTCCTGTATTGTAAGATAAGTTTTCATACCAAAATGAGTGTGCATTTTATTCCTTCCTTTAGTCGAATGTGATGAGAGTAAACTTCATGTTTTTCTCTCAGCTCCCCTCTTTTTCCCTCCACTAAAAAGTCTCCTGCCTGCCTCTTCTATGAAAGATAATTTGCCCCATTCCATTTCACCCTCTCCTCCCAATACATTTCTCTCTCACCACTTAACTTCATTTTTTTAAGATATGATCCCATCCTATTCAATTCACTCTGTGCTCTCTGTCTCTGTGTGTGTGTGCATGTGTGTACATGTGTGCGTGTGTGTGTGTGTGTGTGTGTGTGTGTGTGTGTGTGTGTGTAATCCCAGATACTCAAAAAAACTTTCAAGAGTTACAAATATTGTCTTTCCATGTAGGAATGTAAACAGTTCAACTTTAGTAAGTCCCTTATGACTTCTCTTTGCTGTTCACTTTTTCATGCTTCTTCTCATTCTTGTGTTTGAAAGTCAAATGTTCTTTTCAGCTCTGGTCTTTTCATCAAGAATGCTTGAAAGTCCTCTATTTCATTGAAAGACCATTTTTCGCCCTGAAGTATTATACTCAGTTTTGCCGGGTAGGTGATTCTTGGTTTTAGTCCTAGTTTCTTTGACTTCTGGAATATCCTATTCCATGCCCTTCAATCCCTCAACGTAGAAGCTGCTAGATCTTGTGTTATCCTGATTGTATTCCCACAATACTGGAATTGTTTCTTTCTAGCTGCTTGCAATATTTTCTCCTTGACCTGGTAATTTTGGAATTTGGCCACAATGTTCCTAGGAGTTTCTCTTTTTGGATCTCTTTTAGGTGGTGATCGATGGATTCCTTGAACACTTATTTTGCCCTCTGGTTCTAGAATATCAGGGAAGTTTTCTTTGATAATTTCATGAAAGATGATGTCTAGGCTCTATTTTTGATCATGACTTTCAGGTAGTCCCATAATTTTTAAATTGTCTCTCCTGGATCTATTTTCCAGGTCAGTTGTTTTTCCCATGAGATATTTCACATTCTCTTCCATTTTTTCATTCTTTTGGTTTTGTTTTGTGATTTCTTGGTTTCTCAGAAAGTCATTAGCCTCCATCTGTTCCATTCTAATTTTGAGAGAACTATTTTCTTCAGTGAGCTTTTGGACCTCCTTTTCCATTTGGCTAATTCTGCTTTGAAAGCATTCTTCTCCTCATTGGCTTTTTGAACCTCTTTTGCAAATTGAGTGAGCCTATTTTTTAAGGTGTTATTTTCTTCAGCATTTTTTTGGGTCTCCTTGAGCAAGGTGTTGACCTGCTTTTCGTACTTTTCTTGTATCTCTCTCATTTCTCTTCCCAGTTTTTCCTCCACCTCTCTAACTTGATTTTCAAAATCCTTTTTGAGCTCTTCCATGGCCTGAGCCCACTGAATATCTATTTTGGATATTTGGGATACAGAAGCCTTGACTTCTATGTCTTTACCAGATGGTAAGCATTGTTCTTCCTCATCAGAAACGAAGGGAGGACATATCTGTTCACCAAGAAAGTAACCCTCTATGGTCTTACTTTTTTTTCCCTTTTCTGGGCATTTTCCCAGCCAGTTATTTGACTTCTGCGATTCCTTTCCACACCCACCTAACCTCCAGATCTGCCCAGCTAGCCCTTAGGGTCCGAGATTCAAATGCTGCTTCCCAGTCTCAGGGCTTTCAGCGGGGGCAGGGCTGCTATTCAGTGTAAGATTAAATTCAGGTGCTCAGGTGGAAGCAGGGCTGCTATCCAATGTGAAATTAAGTTCAGCTGCTTAGGTGGGGGCAGGGCCAACACACAGGGCTCAGTTCCCTCAGGGGGTTTATGTGGAGACCTTCAACAATGGATCTGAGCTCCTGTCTGCTTTGGGAGCTCCTGTCCTCTGTAGCCTCTGCTGCTGCCTCCTGAGGGGGCCTGAGTTATGGAGACACCCCGCTCCCCTCTTGGCCAGCCAAACAGGCCCTCTCACTGACCTTTATGCCTGCGGGTGGAGGGAACTGCGCAGCCACTGGAGATTCCGTTCCTGAAGCCTGCTTGGATCTGCTCCTCTTGGTGCCACGTGGCCAGGGCAGGGCTGGGCTCTGCACCAGGTCCGGTGTGTGATGGACCTTTGGTGTTGGTTTTTCTGGTCTCTCTCTGGAACAGAAATCTCCTCCACTCTGTTGTTCTGTGGCTTCCGTTGCTCCACAATTTGTTGGGAGCTCTTCTTTACAGGTATTTTATAGGCTGTGGGTTCAGAGCTAGCATATGTGAATCTTTCTACTCTGCCATCTTGGCTCCTCCCCCCTAGGTTACATAGTTTTGATTCAAGTGGTGCAGTAGAATCCCAGAGTTACATAATCACAGAACTTGGTAGCCGGAAGGGCTCTCAGAGGTTGTCTTATCTCACACATACATGAAAAGAAAACCTATGATAAAATATCTGGCAAGTGGTCATCCAAACATGTCTGTTTGAAGACATACAAAGGGGACCCCCTGCCCTTCTAAAGGGAATCTGTGACTTCTGGAGGCCACTATTAAACAACTCAAATTGTTAAGAAGCTTTTTTCTTAACATCAAGTCTCAGTTGGCCTTCCAACCATTATTAGTGAGGCCAAACAGAATAACTGTAATCTCTCGTCAAATGATACAATATTTAAAAAAAGAAAAAATGTAAAAAGAAGTGTCTAACAGCACTTAACACAGTGCCTCACACATAGTAGGTACTGTATAAATGCCTATTTTTCTTTCCTTTCCTCCTTCACTTGATAGTCCTTCAAAAACCTGAAGATAGTTATCCTATGTCCCCCATGCATGCTCAATTCCCTCAATCCAAAGAGCACTGACCCTGGAGTCACAGGACCTTTGCTCAAATCTCAGATCCAAATATTCCCAAGAGAAGACAGCTTGCCTCAAGACTGATGCTTTCTAGAAGTATGAATTCAGGCAAGTCATGCAAACTCTTCTTTTTTACATCTGGAAAATGAATGGGTTGTACTAGATGGCCTCTGATGATCCTTCCAGCTCCAAATCTATAGAATCCTATAATTCCAGGAATGACTTTTTGAAGTTGTTACATATTTGTCTTTTCCTCTTATCCTTTCTCCTCTAAGAGAGTGATGAGCACCCAGCAGACACTCAATAAATGATAACAATTTACATTTATTTAGCTATTTAAGGTTTACAAACATTCTATGCATAATGACTCTGTATGCTAGGTAGCCTAGGTAGTTCTCCCTCATTTTAAGGATGAAGAAACTGAGGCTAAGAGTGGGAAAGTGACCTGTCAGAGTTCTGGAATTAGAACTTGTCACTGACTCCAAACCAAGCTTTGTGATACTCTCTCATCCCTGCTTCCTGACACATTCTACTCAAACTCTGTAGTTTGCAGTTATTGTGGATCTTGAAACTTTTTCTTTTATAAATTGTTGTTTTTCAGTTGCATCCTGATGATGGTATGATGAAGATAATGTGATGCTACACGTCTACCCAGAAATATTCAGTGGCACACTATTACTTCTACAGTAAAATACAAAATTCTCAGTGTAGCATTAAAATCCCTTCCCAGTCTGGTTCTTACTAATCTTTCCAGTCTATTTCATGTCAATCCCCTTTACACCTTCTCTGTTCCAATGAAACTGGCCTGCTTACTGTATATATCCCACCTTCTGCCAACTGTGTTTTGAACTGGCATTACCCCATGTCTAGAATGGACTCCCTCCTCCCCTCTACCTCTATAGGATCCTGAAGATGGGCATGGGGTCTGAACCCCTGAAAGGAAAAGACCATGTCTTTGAGATCTGGATGCCAAAAAGGAAAAGCCCTTAGACTTTCAAAAACAACCCACATCCCTGGCATTTACCTGAGGCATCACCCATCCCAGTAATCCTTTGAACTGTCCTTTTTTTGTGCCCCTTCCCTTTCAACCCTTCATTCTCTGTTACCTCCATAATATCCCAGGCTATTTCCCACCCTCAATGCCATCTAAACCCCTTCTCTATTACCTCCACATCACCCCAGGATATTGACCACTCCTAGATCACATCATCTTCCCACAGTCTTTCTGTATGAAAGTGTCCATCTTGCTCTTATTAAAGATTCTAAAAATCTGGCCATTATACAAAATCTTGTATTGGCATTAGAATGAATCTTGTTACTTGGACTGAAAGGAGACTTGAGTGGTTGAATTTTTTCCAGGAAGAATCACTCCCTTTTGCCTTGTATTTTGGGGTTCTCAGCATACCTAGATTGTGACTCTCAATTCCTATCGAAACCCCAGTCAGGTACCACTTTCATAGGGGAAGCTTTTCTTGGTGTTCTTCTTCCCCACACCCCAACTACTTGTATGTATTTTGTATTTATTTATTAGTATAAGTGTTGTATCCTCCCAATAAGCTCCTTGAGGGCAAGGACTATTTTGATTTTGCCTTCTTTCTTTCCAGGGAAATGCCTGACACATACAGTCATTAATAAATAATTGCTGGATTATTGTCAAATGTAGTAGAAATGACAATGGATTTTGAGTCGAGAGGACTGGCTTTTATTGAGCTCTATGCTTAATTGGTTGTGTGACCTTGGACACATCACTGTATACTTTGACTTCAGCTTCCATAGTAGTGAGGGTATTGAACTACTTGTTTTCTAAAGTCCCTTTGGCTCAATGGTTTTGATTTCTTTCATCATTTTGTCTAAGAATCTTCATTTGAATGATCCCTCATGTGTTGGTAGATTTAGTAATCTGAAACCAAAGACCCTGTGACTTTTCTAATACAGTATTTAGCACATAATGAGGGTTTAATAAAGGTCTTTTGACTTACTCTAGAGGTTTGACTTCCTGGGATCTGAAATGTTCCTTTTTTAGTTCTCTCTGCTGTTTCTGCCTTCATCTTGAGTTTCCCAACCCGGGTGATATGTCCAAACCAAGTGATTTTTGCAGATGGAAATTTGCATACATAATGTAATTAGGGCCAATTGAATTGTTGATTAGACTGGAATCACTTGACTCCTACCTTGAGGCAAAGAGAGTCTTAAAATACCTGTAGCTAAAACAAGCTTTTGTTTTTGAAAACTAAACCATTCCCAAATCTCACATTTTTAACTACAATTTCCCAAGTCCCCTTCCTTCTAAATTTCAGCTGGGATTCTGAAAAACTTTACAAGTAATTAGTATATTAAAAAGCAAGCCAATGCACATTCATTCACTCCTGCTAGAGTTTGGATCTTAGGGAGAGTGATTTTTTTTTCCTTACTTAAGTGTTTAGGTCAAGGAACAATATGTTGAGGTTTGGGGTGCTTGAGAACTCAAAATACTGACACCCTGGGTCCTGCTTGAATTCGACCCAAGCCTTCTTACAGTCAAAGAAAAACAAAGTTTACTCAAAATCTGCCATATTAGGTTGATTCTTAAGAAGCCTCACCATTTGTGACTCTACAAGTGGTCCAGATTGAACCTGAGCTACATTGAATCTGAGTGCCTTCAAGGAGACAAGAAGGATCTTATATACAGAAAGACTGTGGGAGGGATTTGGGGGAGGTCTAATAGTCTAGGGGTGATGGAAAGAGGGGTTTAAGGAAGGTCTCGAGGAGGAGTCTAAGGAGGATCTTGATGATGACTAAAGATGAGAACCAAGAGAATGGAATTTTGACGTGATCAAGAGTAGAGGCAATAGGGAGGTAACAGACCATGAAGAGCTAGGGTGGGAAATTGGCAGGGGCACTCCAGAGGTAACAGTGGAGGTCTAAAGAATCAAACATGGGAAGCAGCCAGAGACAATTGGACAAAACTATAATGAAAGGCTTATGCCTCAGGAGAATGCCAGATCAAGTGGGAAGATTGAATTCAAGAGGGTTCCCAGAGCTGATACTCCATCTTAGAAACATATTTTGATGATGGACTCTCTCATATAGTAGTCAGCTTGTGTTAATGATGCAGGATCAATGTGAATGAAGGATTAAATCATAAAATACTATACGAAGAAGAGTTTGAGGTTTGTTATGCAATAATATATATCATTGTTATTAGCTCATTTGATTTTGAACCATAGATCTATAGTTGGAAGGAATCACAAAGGATATCTAGCTATCTCGATCCCCTCATTTTAAAGATGAAGAAATAGGGAAATTAAGTGACTTACCAAAGGTCACATAGGTAGTACACATGAAAAGTGGGATCTGAACTCAGGTCCTCTGACTACATTGTACTAAGTTAAATATTATTCTCCCTTCCTCTGCCATTCTATAGGTGTGAAAACTGATCTTTCAATGAGATAAGGACTTGTTCACAATTCATGTACAGTCAATCCAAAATGGTGACAAGAAATAGCTCAGTGTGATTTACAACTATTTTAAGTGCATTATCATTCAGAAAGAGACTGTTGACAATTGGGATGACTTCTTCCCAACTAGGGGACAGGGGACATTAGCTGGGTCTCAAAGGATGGGTAGTATTTAAATATATCAAACTTGCTGGAAAGAAAAAACTGGAATGGATTACCTTAGGAAACAGGAGCTTCCCCTCCTTTACTTTAAGCAAAGACTGGATGACTGCTTGTCAAATGTGTTGTAATAGGGATTCTGATATGCCCCTTTCAACCCAGAAATGCTGTCATTCTGAGACAAAGCCAGCAGGATAGTTGAAGGGAGATGGTAGAGAAAACTTAAAACATAGAAAGATCAGAATGAGCATGTTTTATTTGTCTGCAGGTGGGTAGTTTGATGAGAAGACTAGCCTACCTGGGAATAAAGTGTGGGGAATGATGGGAGATAATGCTAGAAAAGTGAGTTGGGACCAGATTATGTGAGCACCACCAATTCCAAGCTCAGGTCACTCAGTTTCATTGGAAGAGAATCAGAGGACCTGGTTTCAAATCTAACCTCAAATGCTACTCTTGTGTAACCTTGAACAAGTAACTTGACCTCCCTGGATCTCAGTTTCCCCATCTAAAAAGCGAAGGGATTGCACTGAATGACCTATGAGGTCTATTCCACTTCTAGATCTATAATCCTTTGGCTTTGGATTTTAGATCATAGACTGTTAGAATTGGAAGGGACCTTAGAAGTCATACATGTAGTCCAACTCTCCTTTCAAATGAGAAAACTAGAGTCTGGAGACTTCTCTAGAACTCAACTAATTTGCCTCCGGTCATACAGAAATAAGAAACAAAATCCAAGACTCACATCCAAGGCCTCTAGCTACCAACTTGATGGTCTTTCCAATGCCCCATTGCTTCATAATTTACAGTGGCTCTTTATTGCTTATTTGATCAATTCATACAAGTAGAGTTGTGCCTGTTTATTTTTGCTTTTCTTGGTTTGGATCTCCCTGTGACTGGGAATGGGAAGAAGAGGATTCTTCAGGACATAGAAAAGGTCAAGGAGAGTATTTAGCAGTGTTTTGAGGAAGCATTATAGAATTTCAGAACTAGAACTATCTTTAATGACTATCTTATTCAATTCATACCCCGCCAAAATGCCCATTATACCATATCCAAGAATGGTTATCCAATCTCTACTTGAAGCTACTGCATACTGAAACAGCCCTTTCGACTTTTGAACAGCTTCACTACTTAGAGCAGTTTTTCCTCACTGGAAGGGAAATTTAACCTCTCTGTCACCTCTACCCTATGCTCCTAATTCTTTCCTCTAGGGCCAAATGGAATAAGTCTAATTTTTTCCATATGACAGTTTTTCATGACCTTGAAAAAAGCTATCATGTCTTTTCTGAGCCTTCTTTTCTCCAGGCTAAACATCTACGCTATCCTCTGAATAATCTTATAATTGGGGAGAAGGGAGGAATTGGCCAGTGAGTCCAGTTTTTATGAGCATGCTCAATATGTTCTGTGTAATTCTCACATGGAATTCAGGGCATGCATTGGTTGTCTACATAACTCATGAAGAAGATTAGCCTTTTGATTGGCTGCTGACCTAGAACTGAAAAATTTACACAAGGCACTAAGTAGATGATTTAGCCTTCTTTTTTCTACAGGCTATTTTTTTTTTTTTTTTTTTTTCGAGAGCAGGGGAGACTAAGTCTCTGGGTGGGAAGAAACCTTGGACCTTCAATTCTCTGTCACAGGTCCTGAAGGTTGACCTGCAAACACGGATTTCTCCTCTCTTTGCATTTGATCTTGCTCTTAGGCATAAGAATCTTGCACTAGATCTTAACTTTGCAAACTTCACAAGTTTGGGAGAGTAAACTGTCAGAGGTTTAGGTGACTGAGTCAATGCCAGATTTTGTGGAGATCAGTGATGAATGAAATCTCCAAAGACTGACTCAACCTAGCATAGATGTGAATTGAAGGTAGTCAAGTTTAGGTGACCACCACCTCAAAAACTTGGGCGAATGTTTCATAGAAATTTCTTCGAGTTTGAGCCTATTTTCTTGAGGCTCTAATTTTGGGGGAAAATGTTTGGATTTCTGTTCTTGCTTTGACTTCTCACAAATACCCCTTTGTAAAAAACTGATTGACATCAATTGGTTAAAGAATACTGGTACTGTAATCACTTAGGAAGGGCACATCAGAATGGAAGCTTAACCTGATAGCATGGGGGAAAGATAACCCCATCCCAACCTCCCCAAAATTATTCCTAGAACATGGAGGGAGAGATGTGACCTTACTCAAAGATCTGAATCATCTGTGAGAGTGGAAGCTGGAATAAGGATGCTAAGAGCTTCTAAGAGCTAGACTCTCTATTGATCAAAATCCTTTTAAAAATACGGTGCTGAGAACTGATACAATATTCCAGATGTCTGAACAGGGCAGAGTATAGTATGCGTCTCATCTGTTTACCCATTTATTCTCAGTAAACCTTGTCTCTCTCAATAACCCAGGCTCTAGAGGGTGGGAACTGTTTAGTCTTTCTGACCCCAAATCTAAAACAATGTTTGTTGAATTAAATAGCAGACACACTTATTGAACACAAGGATTCTATAGAAATGAAAAAGAAAAGGATCAATTAGTCATTCAATGGACAAATGATTATTAAGCATCTACTATGAGACAGCCTTTGAAGGGCTGTTTACCTGGGAAAGGATTAGATTTATTGTTTAGCTTCAGAAAGTAAAACTAGGAGCATTGAGTAGAAACTGCAGAGAGAATATTTAGGTTAGGAAAAGCTCACTAACAATTGAAATTTTCCAAGGATGGAAGCAGACTGCCTGGAGACATCATGTTTTTCTCTGTAATGGAGGTTTCCAAGTGACAGCTGAGTGAGCACTTGCCCTAAAGTTGTAGGAAGAATTGTTTTTTAAGTTGTGGGTTGGGCCAGATGGTCTCTGAAGACCTCTCTAACTCTAAATCTATGTTCCGTCAGTTCATTCTAATCTACTAAAGAGGACTGAGACTAGACCTAGACATAATTTTATTGGTGGTATGAGGAGACTTCCACCTTCTCCATATCTTCTCCTTAAAACATTGAGAGGTTAAGTGATGTGACCAATGTCACACAGTCAGGAATTGTCAGAGGTAGGACTTAAGCCCATGTCTCCCTGAATGGTTATCTATCTACGACCCAAGTCTGCCTCTACTAGAGAAGTCGTCAAAAAATAAAAACAAAAACAGAAAAATGATATGCATGATGGATATATCTTGTTAATGTTGCTGTCACCTCCACGTCAGGGTGAATGACAAGAAAGTATTGGAAAGCACCAGTCCCTACAACCATTGCTTACCAACCCTTTCACTTTATCAATAAGGAAACTGAGGCTCAAGGAGGTTAAATTATGCCCAAGGTCACCTAGGTAGTTTGTAAGAGGTTAGATTTGAACCCAACTTGATGAGACATTCAGTATGGATCGAGGGTAGGCAATTTCATGACACCTAAATAATGGAGAACCACTCAGACTGGTAAGAATGGAAGAACTGGTCAAATGACACCACATTTTAGAAAAGGCAGCCTAAATAGCTGGCATTTATTTAGTTCTTTAAACATTGAAAAGTACTCTATATACATGATCTCACTTATGCCTCATAACAACTCTGTGAAGCAAGGGCTATTATTACTCTAATTTTACAGAGAATGAAACTGAAGCTCAGAGAGATTAGTGATTGGCCCACAGTGAATAACCCCTGAGATGGGAATTTGAACTCTGTCTTTCTCATCTTGAGAGTAGCACTCTGCCCAGTCTGCCAAAATGTCTCCCACAGCCAAGCTGCAGAAGCCCCAGCAGCAGGTGGCACCTTAGGTTGAGCTCAAGGATGGGGGCTTATGGAATGGGGTTCATGGCAGGGAGGGAGCAGTAAGGGTGACCTTTGATATGCCAAGCTTTTGCGATTCTGAGCTAGAAGGGTTTTGGAAATCGGCTTGTCCAAGACCCGTATTTCATAGCTTGGTAGTTCAGTCTCTCATATCTCAGAAACCATTGACTTTCCAGCAGAGACATAGTCTACGACGTTGATTCCTGAGGAGCGTTTGCACCAGTTATATATCTCATGCCTAGAAGATTCTTCCTTCTCATTTGTACCTCTTAGGATCCTGGTGACCTTCTGAGGCTTCGCTCTTGCAGCGCCTCTTCCAGGAAGAGACTGATGACTCCCACCACTTCCACCCAGCTAGTGCCCTCTGGCTTTTCAGATTCCCTTATATTTACTTTTCTATGCATGTTCTGTATCCCTCCCGACAGACATAAACCACTGAAGGCCAAGGACTTGTATTTTATTTTGTCTTTTTACCCCAGTGTCCTGCACAGGAACTAAGAAGTCTGCGTTTGCTGTTTATTGTTCAGTCTCTTCATGACCCCATTTGGAGTTTTCTTGGCAGAGCTATTGCAGGGGTTTGCAATTTCCTTCTCCAGCTCATTTTACAGATAAGGAAACTGAGGCAAGCATATCTTCATAGATCCATAATCCATTCATTGCAGTTAGTCAGCAGGGCCACACTTGGACATAGATTTGTGCAGGGGAAGGTTCCCTGGAGGACAAAGTGACAGGTGGTCTTAGCATCGGGAGATCTAGGTTTGAATTCTTATTCTTTATAGCTGTGTGATCATGGGCAAGTCTTTTAACCTGAGTCCCAGATCCCTCATATACATACATACATACATACATACATACATACATATATACATATACATATATATGGATAGATATATATCTATCTATATATTCACACACACGAGTATATATAGTACACAATCACATGCATGCATGTTGCCTCCCTAGTAAGAATATAAGATCCTTGAAGGCTTGGTTTTTGATTGATTAGCTTTCATCTTTGTGTGCCTAGGATGCAATTTGTCAGTCACTCATCCAGTCACTAAGGGAAAGGGAATAAGCATTTATAAAGTGGCTAATATGCACACAATGCTAAGTGCTTTACAAGTATTGTCATTTGAGTCTCACAACAATCCTAGAAGGAGCAGTGATTAACTCCATCTTACAGCTGAGGAAAGTGAGGCAGGCAGCAGAGGTCAAGTGACTTGCCCAGGGCCACACAGCTAATAAGTAACCAAAGTTGTATTTGTACTCAGGTGTTCTTGACTCCTGGCCCAATGCTCTACTCACTGCACCACCTAGCTGCCTTCAATAAGCATTTACTATGTGCCAGATAGGGCAACCAGGTGGTGTAATGGATAGAATATTGAGGCTGGAGTCAGGAAATGTTGAGTTTAAATTTAGCCTCAAATTCTTACCAGCTGTGTGAGTCACTTAACCTCTGTTCACCTCAGTTCTTCATCTGTAAAATGGGGACACGCTGGAGAAGGAAAAGGTGAATCATTTTAGTATCTTTGCAAAAAAAAAATGCCAAAGGGGTCATGCAGAGTTGGACATGACTCAATGACCGAACTACAAATGTGAGAGACACTGTACTATTTGCTAGGGAGAAAAGAAAGATAAAAGTAAGCCCCTGCCCTCAAAAAACTCACAGTCTAATGGAGTATAGAATACATAAACATGATATACAAACAAGATATATATAAGACAAATTGGAGATAATTAACCAAGGGCAGGCACCAGAAAGGGAGGTGCATGATAAATACTTACTGATTAATTAACTGAAGGAAGTAGTACTCATACCATCTCCCTGAGAGAAAAGTTTTGCTAGTCTGAAAGCACCCGTAGAGAGGTAACTATAACTCAAAGAACACTGGGGAGAACTGCCTTGCTCCAGAAGTCCTGATTCTGCCTTTCATAGTGTGCCTGGAATCTTCTATTCCAATATTCCTCTTTGAATTTCCACAGGGGACAGTGCCTTAAACCAAATACCCTATAGGAGGAAATAATCCATTCCTCATTGACAAAACTTATTCCACTCCTGAATCTATTCATTTTTTTCCCCAACTCACAGAGCTAATTCAAAGGGAGAGCAGGTTTGGCTCAGGACAGACATGGAGAGATGATGCTCAGGTAAGTGGAGGAGAATCCTGATTGAATGACCTTGCATAGGTAGGGGCTACTTAAAGGCACTGGGTACCGGATATGGGGATCCTGAGGTGAAAAAGAGCCCTAATGTGTTGGGAGAGTCTTGATTGCAAACATTCATATTGCAATCAATCTTCAATTTTTGCTGGGATAACATTCCTAGAAAATATCACTGAAGTAAAAAAATGCAAATGTTAGTGCATTAAACTTATGGGAAATAGCAATTAGTTTCCTATAACCACTAAAAACTGTAATATTTTGTTAGAGATCACTGAAAATACATTTTTCTTCATACTATTCTTTATAACAAAACATTAATTCTGAAAAAATGCACCTTTCCTAATGCAGTAGTCATGAAATAACCCATAAAATGCAGTACATAAAATAAAATTGGCAACATGCAAAACATTTTTTCTCTCTAGTAATTCACTAGCCTTTTTGTACTAACATCTCAATAAAAAATAAATTGATTTCAGACAGTATTCACTTATCATGACTCATGAAATCTATGATGCCACTAATATCATATAGCAAATACAATTCATGAAACAAAAACATTTTTAAACTTGAACCTTACTTTCTATAGATGGTCTTGTGAAGGTATTATACTATACTCCTGTAAACTTCTCTATCTTAACCATCTTCTGAAAACCAAGGGAGAGGTCTCTGGTACTTGGGTCACTGTGTTTGGAAGCTTTCAAGACTGGTGAGGTCTTGACATCACCTCTGACACTCTCCCTCACACAACTGGTGGATGGTGTTAGAGACTGTGAAGGATGCACCAGCTTGAAATAATCCATTAGTGATGTCCACTTTCATTTGAGATCCTTACGGATCTTGGAGCGAATAGAGTTGAGTTGAAATTTGACCTTGAGTCTGTGATTGATGATGTGATCAGCAGCCTCAAAGTCTAGCCAGCCAATCAATAATGCCAAGCTACTCTTCGAGTGTGTAAACTGTGAGCAGCCCAATCTTGGGAGCTTGCTCATCAACATTGTCTTCACTATACTGAAGACCTTTCTGAGCCTTTGGATTGAACTCATTTGTCAGTTCCTGGATTTGCTCCTGGAGGATATCAGAGATATTTTCCCCTTCCACATCCTTGAACTTTTTGCCTCTGATGGTGTGTGTTAGGTGCATGATTGCTTCAACAGACTGCTTTACTGCTTCATCAACATCTTTATTTTCTCACTAAGTCACATCACTCTTTGTATACTTAGACTTAGAGCCCAAAAAACTTGCACTGTACTTTGGAGGCACACAACACTTGAAAGGCAAACAATGAAAAATGCAACAAATGGACAAAGTGAACAGGACACTAGCTGCACCACAGACTTGCACACATGATGCCTCTCAATTTTTTCTACTACTGCACATAGCTGCGAATGTGCCGTTTCTAATGCAGAAGTCAAAATGAAGCTATTAATAAAATCACAGGAATGTTTGAAGTTCTGAAAGTTAAATGCCCTAATGAGGAGGATTAACTGTATCAATGCCCACTGGCCAACCACACTCACAAGAGGAACCTCAGGATGCTAGTACTGGAGGAATCCTATCAGGTTATGAAATACAGACCTGGTATATAGTCAGCTCTTAATCAATATGAGTTTATTGAAAGACTCAGGCAGATAATAGTCTTGCTCATTCAGAACAGGAGATTGTCCATTCTTAGGATAGCATGGTCATATCATTACGAGCACTTTCTATTTTCAAGGAGGTGGGGAGTAGGGAGAACTGCACCTGTGATTTCATTAGTAGAGGAAACTTGCATCAAGGAGACTCCCTTTACCAATGTCCCTCCAGACTTGGTATTTTAGGGTCGTAGACAGTGGTCTGGGGACACTGAGAGGTTAGGGACTTGTCCAAGGTCACACAGTTAGTATGTATCAGCATTTGGATCTGAATCTGGGTTTTCCTGGCTTCAAGGCTCATTGTCCAACTGCTAGGCACTTAATAAATGTTTGTCGAATTTAATTGAATAAACAATCATTGATCAAAACCCAGAAAAAAATCTGACACCTAAAATCTACAGTTTTTCATCCTAGCCATCTTATTAAGACCTTGTCATAAGATTCCTGGTGTGTGTGTGTATGTGAGTGTGTACTTCGCCTTCTCCTTCCTCTTCCCCTCCCTCTTCCTCTCCCCCTTCTTCTTTGTCTTTCCTTTCCCCTTTTCCTTTCCCTTTCCCCTCCTCCCAATGAATCAGTCTCTATGGGACCTATGAAATAAAACCCCACCATCCTGCAGTCAAACCAGAGCCAGTGCTGGTGTCTTTAAGGGGGAAAAAAAGGCAGCATCCAATAAATTATGACCAGCTGACTCCTGAATTCATTCTGAAGAGGAGCAGTGCAAGGCAGTTTACAACCTCTAGGATTATGATGGTGCAGATGCTATCATCTTAATTGGAAAACCAGGTCTGCTGCCAACTGGGCTGTGTTATAATGGAGGTCCCCGTGATATTATGCTTATTGTTATTATTTTTAGAAATCTTTTTCTTTGACACGGCTTGCTCCAAATTGCTTAGTGAAGGCTATTAGGCTCCTGCCCGCTGCTTATTCCTTCCTCCTTATTAAAATCAGATTGTGGGAACCCGGAGGCAAAGGCAGTGGCTGTGGGGAGGGAGGGTGACAGCTGCTTCTTGCAAACATTTCTCTGTCTCTCTTTCTGTGGGTGGGTAGAGAAGATGGAGGTCAGAAAGAGGGGAGGACATCCATCCTAGCTGAAACCTACCTCCCTGAACTCTGAACCTGTTGCTTAGTGAAACCCCAAGTTTTTACTTTTCTTTGTATTCCCATGGTGCCTGGCACATAGTAGGTGTTTAATGAATGCTTATTTCACTAATTGACTCCACCACTTACTGACTCAACACCTTTATTTTCTCACACGTTTATTTTCTCACCTTTATCTTCTTACTTTGTATGCTTGGACTTAAAGCCTAAAGGACTTGCTCTGTACTTAGGGGCACACAACACTTGAGTTTTAAAGGCAAACAATGGCTCCACCACTTAGCAGCATAGATTTAGAGCTAGAAAGGGCATAGGAATTTCTGGATACATGGTATGTGTCCCCCTTTTGGGGTGGATTGGAAGTTTCTTGAGGGTTGTACTGAATCACATAAAATCCCTGAAAGTGACCTGAGACAACATCCAGCCCAACTACTTCCTGCCACAGAGGAAACAGAAAAAGGCAGGGATTGCTTCATTTTTGTCTTTTTATCTCTAGCACTTTCTATTGTACTTTGCAATAGGAGGCGAATAATACATTTTTAATTGAATTTCTAAAAAAAATTCACCCATATGAATAAGTTTTATCTAGGTTGGAGCGTAAGATAGTCAAATGATCATCAGTTCAGTCATGCTTTTGTAATCACAGACTGCTCAAGTTGGAAGGACCTTAGATCAAATTGTTTCCATCTCTTCATTTTACAGATGAGTAACATAGGGAGGAAGGTCATCAAGCTAATTAATATCCAACCTGGGACAAGAACTCAGCACTCCTTAGTCCCAGTCAAGCATTCTTGTTTTATTTCCCTCACTTTTTTTTTTAATATTTTCTATCTTTTAAAAAGTAAAGCAATTTTGTACTCTCACTATATGAAAATACCCATAAGTTCATGGAGTCGGACAGATCTGAGTTCAAAGGAGTCCTTAACCCGGGTTCTTTGGACTATGGAGTTAGCTAAGCTAGACAGGGCTAAAATTACATCTTTATTTTTATTACATTTCACCTGAAATTTAGCATTTCCACTGATTATGAAGGTAGGTAATAAAAGAGGATGCCGAGAAAAGGTGCATATACTTTACCAAACTGCCGAAGATGTTCGGGACCCCTACGAGCTCTGTATCAAATCTTGGTTCCTCTGAGCTGACTTTCCATTTATGATGCATATGTTTAGATGTAAAATTTTTTACATAGTATCTCCCCAGTATGAATTCCTTGAGAGCTGGGCCATTCTCATGCCTTTCTTTACCTTTCCACTGTCTTGCACATACTTAACAAATGTTGGTTGACTGGCTGATTCCATCACTCAGGATCAAAGGATCATGTATTTGGTGTTAAAAGGTACTTCTGAAGATAAAGAATAATAAGTATGGAGAAGAAAGGATCTCAAAGCCATCGTCCAACACTCTTATTTTATAGATGAAGAAACTGGGGGCTGGAGATAACAAGTGACTTGCCCAAAGTGGCAGAACTAGCCTAGGTCCTCTGACTCCAAATCCTATGTTCCTTCCGTTGCATGTCCTAACTATGTAATGTGGAGTGAGTCAGGAATTCTGTTATCATCTGTTAGATAAAAGGGTTGGAAAGATCTCTAAGGTCCCTCCTATCTCTGCATCCTATAATCCGATTTGCCCTGGTCCAGAGCCAAGGTAAGTCACATGTCTGCACTAAGCAAAGATTAAAATTTCTGCCCCTACTTGTTGCCATTCACTGGCAGCTTGGTACCTTCACTGCCCTCCATGCAATGCAACTTCTCACAAAACAAATACATGCCATGGAGAGCAAATATAATGAGGACAATTGAAAGTAGCATTAAAAAGCATGTCTTCCATTGTTGGAAGGAATAGAAGTAGTGCCTTCTGTTATTATTATTATTTTGTGTTTCGTCTATGTATCTCCAGCCCCTGGCACACTGAAGACACTTCCTAAATGTCCAGTGGACTGAATTGGGCCAGACTGTGCTTTGTCCCTCAGTGATCACCTGCCTTGTCCAGCCCCATCCTAGTTCCATATTAACTCCCCTCTCAGGACTGTTGCAAGGGAGTAAATGAGATCACATATGCAAAGCACTTTGTAAATGTGGATCAGAGAAGCCTTCCTGCCTGCTGGTGCAGGCTTCCAGGGCTCATCAAATCATGGCTTTGGGTGAACAGCTTTTGAATGCCACCTGTGAGCATGATGAGGAGCTGGAACAGCGGTGAATGGTAACTAGCACTCTCGAGAGCCCTCTGGGTCTAGTTACTCTGATGAATTGCGAAGCCCCATTTTACCAGGACCTGAGCAGTAGTCAGGAAGCCCTGGGAATAATTTGAAATCACTGCTATGCCAAAGCAGCCACCAGGAAAGCGGTTAGGTGGGACCTGCTAACCTTACTGCCTTAGCTCTACCCATACTTGTTGGTTGTGTGAAAGATAGCTTGATTCTTGCTGAAAAGATTTCAGGCTTATGTCTCGAGAGCCAGAGAAGGTTCCAAAGGCCTTCCAGTATAGCTCCTTCATACTGCTAATGAAGAAACTGAGGCCTAGAGAGTTTCAATGACTAGTAAATTGTGGGATCGGAGGTCAGATCTTCTGACTCTCAAGTCACTTCTCTCTCCATTGATTCCAGAGCCCATAACTCTTTTAAAAATGTCTTCCCTATTTTTAACATTTATTTTATTTTAATTTGTGTCATAAAACAAGCATTTCCATAATATAGTATAGTAATAAAAAAAGATGATTGCATGAAACTCCACTAGGCCATAGTTGCTACATTATCACCACAATACAATGGAATGAATGCAGAAAGAACTGGTCTCAAATATTGGTTCTGTCACTTAGGGTCTATGTGATTTGGGGAGATTATTCAACTTCCCTAGTCGTCTGCTTCTTCCTCGGTAAGATGAGGAGTTTGAACTAGACTGGCTTTGAGGTTCTTTACTGTGCTAGTGGGTACGATCCTACGCCCTGATGTTGGAAGTCCACAAATTGTACATGCTCATGAGTTCACATGAAGAGGCAGAGATGGATTTCACATAGAAGGCTTCAGTTGTCCATTTTAAGTTCATCCTTAAAGGTAATGATAGCCAAAGCATGTTTTCTTTTTTTTCCTTTGAGAAGGATACGCACAGGTGTAAACTTGAGGTTTTGTTGTATCAGGGTGTGGTGGGAAGAACTCTGGACTGAATAAACCTTGAAAATCTCATCAAGGTAAAGAACCACATAAAGAGCTAACTGTTCAAAAATTTCCATAGAAGCATTGTATAAAGTTGCAGAAGAAAAAAAAAAGTGGGGTGGAGTTAATGTAACGCCCAATATTAATGAGTATGAGGATGTGAAGAAAACAGAAATATCTATGAAATAATGCAAAGGAAAAACAGAAGCTTAAGTATAGAGTATTCATTAACTGTAACCAGACACATATAAGGAAGAAAACGAGTCACCGAATGGACAAAATATACTAATGGGGACTTCAAAGAGATGGAAGTATTGGCATGATACTTTATACACTGAATTAATTCAAATCAAATAGTTATTAAACAAAGTTGTTATCATGATTTTTCCATTTTGAGCTTTTATTTTAAAATTATTTTTTACAAGAAAACGAAAGATAATCAAGTGGGAATGAGGAAACGTGATGTCCCTTCTTTGGGGCTCAATTTCCTCATCACAGAATGAGAAAATTGGAAAGAATGACAGAAATGGAATCAGAGGAACCAGATTCCAACCTTGGCTCTATCGCAAACCACCTGTGCGATCTTTGCCAAGTCTATTTCTTTCTTTTGGCCCCAGTTTCTTAATCTGTAAAATGAGAGAATTAGGTGATTTCTAAGGTTCATTTGAGTTTATGAGGGGATCTCATGAACTCTGGGATTAGGCTGAATCTGTGGACCAGAGATTTTGAGTAGGAAGGGACCTTGGAGGTCATTTAGTCCAAATCCTTATTTCATAGATGAGGAAACTGAGACCTGGTCAGGTTAAATATCGTAACCAAAGTCACACAGGTAACAAGTAGCAAAGCTAGGCTTCCAGCTGAAATCCTATGCTCTGTGTCTTTGGGAGATTCCAGCCTCCTAGAATGACCCCATTTCAAGTCATTCACTTATTTTCCCTTTTAGTTTCTGGCCTTTGTTTTTGCCTTGTTACCTGGAAGAAAATTTATCAATGCTGATTTGTAACCCAGAGTGAGAAATAGAATTCTTTTCTTTTGATAGCGGTGGGGGTGATGGAGGTAGGGATGGGACTAGAATTGGGTTTGGGGTTCCAGGATAGGGGAAGGAATGCAGGTCCCATTGTGCCAAAGTAGGTTGAGCTTGCTTTCTTGATATCAAGCCCTCATTTGCCAGTGTGTACATTCAGAGGAGCAATCTGTCCTGGAGCCAACCAATTTCTCCTTTTGCTTGTAAGATGGTGCCAAGTAAATCAAGCTTCAGCATATCAGTCCCCTTCACAAGATGCCCGACATCTGTGACTGCTGCAGAGATGCCAACTTGGGTTTTGCAAGCCTTGGAGGCTGTAAGATGGCTGCTACTCCATGCTTCTATCTGGGTGATGATGGCCTGATGGATTATTACAAGACCTCCCCTTCTGCTTACTTTAGCTGCTCTAAAAAAGAGACAAAAGTCTGTAGATAACTAGAGGAAAAAAAAATCACCCTGTAGGCTAAAAGTCATGCTTCTGCTTGCTTCAATGCAACGCCAAGGTGAAGTGAGGACAGTGTTTTTCTTCACTAGGAGAAAATATTATCATTAACATGTTTGAAATGTGTCTTTGAAATATCTCTCCATCTTGGAGATCCAAGAGGTCTAGGGTGAATATTTTCTTAGATCAAGCACTCTATGGAAGTTTTAAAGTCAAGGACTGTTTCTTAGGAAGGCCAGGGATCCTTCTTGAATACCATCAGCTATGTCCCTGGGTCCCAGTGACTAGGTTCTGCAGTTCTATGAATTATGGCAATTATACATCTGTTCACTAAACCCATGATTAGAACTTATGTTGAACTGGGAGAGCAGATGAATGGGGAAGGAAGAGAAGGAAAACAGGGACAGACCAAGGAAGGGGTTTCTTAGGGAGGCTACAAATGGTCTGCGGTCAGCATGCAACCTCGCCCTTGTGAAATCTGGAGGACTGTCTCTTGTCAAAAGGCAGAACTTTGGAGCTCTAGGCCAGTCTTTGGAATTCAGAAGGTACAACTGTTCTCTTCAATGATCCTTCTCCTTGGGAGGAAAAGGAAGGGGAGAAAGTGGAGAAAGGACAAGAATAAAGTCTCTAGAGTCTATTCAGATACAGCAGTTATTATATATACAGTTAGGGACAAATAATGTTAGAAGGTTAATTCCAGAGAAAATTCACCTATTTAGGTCCAGTATGAAGGGGGATGGTTCTGATCCAATGTAGTCAGAGTCACTTAGATCTCCTTAATCATCTTTCTTCAGTGAGATAAAAATGGTCCACAGGTACCCAGACCTGGAAGCAGCCCTTGCTCTTTTCAAAAGTTGTGAGTGGATGTAATAATACCTCCACAGCTGATCAGGAGGAATAGATCCACTAAGGAAGAGATGAAGGCTCATCCCAGGTATGATAGAAAGAGCTATGAACTTAGTGGCAGAGTCAGGATCAAACCTTCCCATCTCTTGTCTTTATCAGAATCTTAAGAACATAGATTCAGGGCTGAAGTCCAACCTGTTTTCATTTTACGGAAGAGGAAACAGGCCAAAGAAATTTAAATGACTTGTCCAAAATCACCAGAAGCAGGACTTGAATCCAGATCCTGTGACCACAGGGCCAGTGTACCTTCTACATCCTATGACTTGACTCTCATGGGCAAGTAACTTTTGGCTTTAAAATGGTCTAATTAAAGCTGAGGCCAGAAGATTTTATCATCCTATGAATCCCCTTGGCCATTCCTCTTTATTATGTTATACTTGGCTTTTAAAAAGGATGCTCAATTTTCAGTATCGATAAATAATCTTTCTTACCTTTTTTTTTTTGCTCACTGCCTACCACGTAAGCATAGGCTAGTCCGTGGAGGGGTTATAATTGAGGTGTCATTCCTGATTATTCTAAAGCCTTTGAAAATAAGACAGTGTGAAGTTGATGAGCTAGTGAGCCCATCCTGGAAATTACCTCCTAGAAATGCAAATTAAAAAAATTCTGAGGTATTACCTCATACCTATTAGATTGGCTAATAGGATAGAAAAGGAAAATGACAAATGTTGGAGTGGATGTGGAAAAAATTGAACATTAATACACTGTCGGTGGAGTTGTGACCTGATTCAACCATTCTGGAGAGCAATTTGGAACTATACCTGAAAGGCTATAAAATCATGCGTACCCTTTGGCCTAGCAATACCACTACTAGGTCTATATCCCAAAATAGATTAAAAAACAATAAAAGGAAAATATTAAAAAAAGGTAAAAATATTAAAAAAATTAAAAAAAGGTAAAAAAATATTTATAGTAGCTCTTTCTGGCAAAGAATTGGAAATTGAGGGGATGCCCATCCACTGGAGAATGACTGAACAAGTTGTGGTATATAATTATGATAGCATAGTATTATGCTACAAGAAGTGATGAGCAGGATGCTCTCAGAAAAACCTGGAAAGACTTACAGAAGCTGATGTAAAATGACATGTTCTACGTAAAAAGTAACAGCAATATTATAAGATGATAAGATGTGAATGGCAACTATTCTCATCAATACAACGATTCAAGAAAAGTCTGAAGGACCTTTGATGAAAAATGCTCTCCATCTCCAGAGGGAGAACTAATGTTATCTGAATACAGATTGATGCACACTTTTTTACAAAAAAGAAAAAGGAAGAGAGAGAGAGAGAGAGAAAGAGAGAGAGAGACAGAGAGAGAGAGACAGAGAGAGAGAGAGAGAGAGAGAGAGAGAGAGAGAGAGAGAGAGAGAGAGAGAGAGAGAGAAAGAAAGAAAGAAAAAAAGAAAGAAAGAAAGAAAGAAAGAAAGAAAGAAAGAAAGAAAGAAAGAAAGAAAGAAAGAAAGAAAAAGAAAAAGAAAGAAAAAACGTTATTTCCTAATGAATCAGCTGGGATAGATTTTTGTCTTGGAAAGGACCTGGTGTGCATTGAAACTACAGTCGGAAATGAATCTGGGTTATTGACAGAAAACATGTGTGCAGAATCAAAGGTGCTTGATATGATTATTTAGCAGTCCTGGGGACAAAGATGTCACAGAGTAGGTTCCTTTTGTGAAGATGGTTTCAATGTGGGTCTAGAGCGGTGTTTGGGTTCCTAGTTTACTTAGATTCCTTCTGGCAGTGCTGGGAAGCCACTGGGCTGGATTTTAGCCTTGAGCTCCTCCTTGCAGCTCTGAGGTAGATTCCTCTTCTGGGAGACACTGGAAACCTTGCAACCTCATGATCAACTCTCAGGACAAAAGCAGGGAGGGAAAGCTGATGGCATAGTGGGTGAATGTCTTGAATTATTTTCCAAATATTTGGGGTTCAGTGAAGCCCAGAACACATTTTGTCCCCAGTACTCTCTCCTTTAATTTGTAAACCCATATGTTTCATGGGAAATGTAATCCGTAAGCCTGGGATCCGTTTACAATTAGCTCATCAAGATGCTGTTTTGTAACAATCTTTTGATGTCCAATGAGCCTTCTAAGCTCCTTATGCTTTCTTCCCTTTGAACTGGGACAGCATGTTTTGCCAGAAGTCAATGAAACTAGAAGGCAGAACAGAATGGTTTAATTCCCTTCTCTGGTCCAGGACAGAGGCAGTTCAAACAGTATTTTAACTGGATTGTGTTCTTCTAGACAAGGTGAATTTAGTCTAAGTCAGACTGGCTGGGACAGGGACACTGCTGTGGATACTAGTAGTGTCTAGAAGACCCTCCTGAGGCATTCTCTTCAGGTCCCTCTGACACAAAGATAGAACCATGTGGATCATGTCACTCCTCTCCAGGAGCTAGAGACAGTGGGAGACCATTGGAGTTCAGATCTCAGTTCCTCTGCCTGGCTTTTAGGGATGCTCTCCAATTCCCTGCTTTTTACCAATGTTCTTTGATGGCATAGAAGAAACAGTACTGGATTTAGAGTCAGGGAAACCTGAGCTCTAATCCCACCTGGATGTATCCTATCTGTGTTATTGTGGGTAAGTCATTTAACATTTCTGAGCATTTACATACATTACAGGATAATAATACCTACCTCACAGGGTCATAGTGATATTCAAATGAGACAACATATTAAAGTGCTTTACAAATTCTAAAATGCTATATGTCACCCATCATCATTCGCTTTGTACACTCCACTTTTGCCAGGCTAGTCTCCTCACTGTCTCTCACACATTGCCTTACTCTCTCCCATATCTGTGCTTCTGTCCATGTTGCTGCTCTTACCTGAAACCCCTTCACTTTCCTTTTTGCCTATCCCAAATCCTATCCATCTATGGTAGAGCAACAAATACAGGGACTGGGAGGACCCTGACACATAGGCTGTTGGTTATTCAACATCCAATAAAATTTATACTACAAAGGCTAGGTTAGATTTTTCCTAAAAAGACAAATGGCATCATTCTTGAGCTGTCACTGGTCTAGGGGATCTAAGGTTGTTGACATGCAATTATTTTCTGTTCACCTAAGGTACAAAAAAGGAACCTAGTTTAGAAGTCAATGCTTCTGAGGATTGATGGATTCATTTCTACCATTGGAGTCACCATACCCTTCTGGCAGGATGTTCTACCATGGCAAATGCAAAAAGCAAGAAGAGTTGTGTCCAACTGAGTCAAAACTGGTACCCTTGCCGACTATCCTTTCCATATCTTCTGTTGTGTGTTATATGGTCTACAAGTAGCTAAGTCTGAGTCTGATTCCAAAAGTCAATCTTCATCAAGTCTGGCCACGAATATTATCCCTCAAAGTGCTATTGAGGTCCCTCTTCATAAAACTTTTATAATGACTTAAAAAGTCTACTTTACCCTCTGTGTTCTGAGCTACTGTACTGATTTGCCCACATAACTGAGAAGTTAATTGCCGTATCAATTGCTTCATGTATGTTCATTTTGTCTCCACTGCCAGACAGTCTACTCCTTGAAACGATGATTCGTGTCTTGTACTCCTGTATCCTGCACCTAGCACAGGGCTAGGTTCAACATGGTCCTCCATGTTTGTATACCTGCTGTAAAAAGGATACCCATGCCATTAATCAAATGATATTGTAGTGAGGAGAGGAGTATAAAGGGTTATGGATAACCATTGCTCTTGAAAGTAGGAATTAGAGTACTTAAGAGACATTCCAAAGGCTCCACAGATGGGGATACAGCTGAAGAAAGGAGTCCATTCATTAATGCAATTTATTCACTTACATTTAATGGAGAAAGGGCAAAGGGAAAGGGATGGATGGAGGGGAATAAACATTTATATGGCACCTAATATGTGCCAGGTACTATGCTAAGCACTTTATAAATATTATCTCATCTGATTCTCCCAGCAATCTTGCAAAGTAGGTTCTAGTAATAGCCCCATTTTACAGTTGAGGAAATTGAAGCAAACAGAGGTTAAGTGACTTGGTCAGGGTCACACAGCAAGGTTCTAAGGCTGGATTTGAACTCTGGTCTTCTTGACTCTAGGCCCAGTGCTCTATCCCTTGTGTTTGCCTCATAAAAGGTATTCAACAAACACCTACTATGGTTGAGGTTCTCTGCTAGGTGCTAAGGACAGAAGATTAAAAAAAAAATTATAGTCTGTGCTCTTAAAATTTATACCTCACCAGGGCTGATTATGTCCATGTAGGCAGGGCACTACAGACTAGGTCCTCTGTCTTTATGGAGCCTTTCTTGCACCAATTCTCAAGGTATAGCTGTGACTCCCAGGTTCAGGACTTATCTTGGCCCCTCCCACCTTGTTCTCGCTCACAAATACAGCCACTGAAAGAAACCTCATCCCAAGCTTACTCTTAATGCCTCCCACTCCTCATCTCTAGTATACTATTACCATCTCATTCTATTGCAAAAACATTAGCAACAGCCTGAATTTACATTTCCCTAAGTGCCCAGCACAGGCCTGGGCATGCGGTAGGTGTTCCATCAGTAAGATGAAATCCTTCTGCTCAAGGAGTTAAGTAGGATGTAGAAGGCAGGCCTAGTGGGAAGAGACAAGGAACAGTTTAATGAAGGCTCTGGGGAAGGTGGCATCAGAGCAACTATTCTAGCTTGGCTAGAACTGAGAAATTATGAAAACCAAGGCTAGGAAGGTATCCAGGGTTATTTGGGCCAGAGGTTGCAAGGCTAATGAGTTTGGACTTTATTTTGGCGAAAATGGGGAGCTATTGGAAGTTCTTGATCAGGAATATCTACGAGCAGAGCTGTATCCATTTCAGAGATTCTGCCCCATGGGTCTCATAGGTATCCTGGATATTGTGTCTAAATCATCTTTCCATGACATGGACTAAGAATCAGGAGTAAACAGAGTCTGAGCAATGATTTTTTTGTCATTTTCAATAGTCCCATAAGTTCTCTCTTACTATAACACTAAGGTAGCCTCATTTTTGTTTAAATAAATTTGTATCTTTTGATTTTTTTGTCATCAAAATTTCCTTTTGTACTTTACTTCTCCCTCAAAAGTCATCTCATATAACAAATGATTTTTTAGAGAAAAGCAGAGGAAGAAAAAAAACAGCAAAGTTGGTCAACGCACCAAAAAATAAAAAATAAAAGAAGTGAAAAACAAACTCACCTGATAACATGTGCAATGATCCACACCTATAGACCCTCACCCTTTCAACCTCTGCAAAGGAATGAAGGACCTTATTGAGTATATTATAATGGGACTTCTTTTCATGTATGGATTGGACTAGATGACTTTCAGCTCTCAGAATTCTAGAATTCTGTGATTCTCCTTATATATTTTCTTTAGGGATCATGCTTGTCCTTTTTAATTTTGCAAAATTCACTTTTTAAGAAAAATTTTATTGATATTATTTGGTTTATTATCACAAATTTCTTTCCCCCCCAAATCCCTCCTATTGTGCTTTCCAGACAACCATTTCATATAGTAAAGAATATTTTTCAAAGAAAAATTGAAAAAAGAGGAAGATGAGAAAGAAAGAATAGCAGAACAAGTTAACACATCAAATAAATGCAACATATATATGTATGTATATATATATATATAATATGCAAATATATACACACTTAGAAAAGTGTGGAACCTCCTTCCTCTGTAAAGGATGGTAGGAGGTGTCTTCTCTCCCTTCTCTGGAGCCAGCTTATTCTATGTAATTTGTATCATCTGCTTTCCATTGTTTTCTAGTTGTTCTTTCTATTTCCAATACTGTAGTCATTGTACATATTGTGTACTTGGTTCTGCTTACTTCACTTTGCATCAGTTCATGTCTTATCATACTTCTTTATTTCCATCAAATTTCTTATTTCTTCTTATTTCTTGCTACACAGTAGTATTCCAGTACATTTAGGTACCAACCCTCCATTTAATGGGCATCTACTCTGTTTCCAATTCTTTTTAAGTTAACATCATTAATGAAGTCAGATGAATATATTAGTCAGCCTATGGGCTGTTCCTATGGGTTGGTTTGTACAAATAGAAATAGAAAATATGCAAACAACCTTAATGACTTAGGCAAGTACTGGTTTTATACAGTGCAGTGATAATTGGAAATCATTTGCCTCAAACCTGATCAATTCTATAAAAACATAAGATGGAAGAAGAATGGATAGATAACAGTCTTTCTCAAAAGAATCTGAAGGTTTTAATAAATTACAAGCTCAATATGAGTTGTTATAGGCAGCATTCCACCTCCCTCAAGAAAAATGGTAAAATGATCATAGGTTCCCTTAAGAGAGGCATAGCTTCCAGGAAGAAGAAGGTATCCTCATACTGGGCTATTCTCAGACATCATCTGGACAATTATATTTAGCTCTGGGCACCATGGTTGAAGAAGACTATTGAATGACATGATGAAGAGTGCAAAGGAGGTAGTTAGAATGAATGAAGATTCTTAGGTCCATACTGTATGAACATCAGTAGAAAGATCTAAGCATTTTTAGCCTGCAGAAACAAAGACTGGGAAGGAGGGAGTTGGGGAGTGAAAGTGTGCTTGTTCCGCTATTTGAAAGGGAAGATTAGGAGGAAGTAGAATCGTTACATTTGACCCCAGAAGGCAGAAGCTGGAAGTGATGTGTAGAAGTTGCTATGATGGCAATTTAGACTTGATGTCAGGAAAACTTTCTAATAATTAGACCTGTCCCAGAGTGGAATGAGCTGTTTCCAGAGGTAGCTGTTCATTTCAGTCATGTCCAACTCCTGGTGACCCAATTTGGGGTTTTCTTGGCAAAGATACTGGCGTGGTTTGCCATTTTCTTCTCCAAGAACTCGTTGGGTAACTTCTTGGAGTTCTTCATTTAGAAGCTGGGAAACAAACGAACAAGAACACTTACTGGGCATATTAAAGAGGGAATTCTTTTCAAAGTATGAGTTAGGCTGTTGAGGGCCCTTTCAGCCCTCACAATTCTATGATTCTGTGATTTTTTTAATGAGAAAATTCAAATATGGACAAGGTTATGGACAATGATGAATACCCATCAATACTTATATTAAGGAAAGGTGCAATAAATTAGTGAATAGCCTTTAAGAGAGATCCACAGAACATCAAATCATCTGTTGGCTGCGCCTAGATTCCCCCTAACCCCACTGCAAAACTAGTTGTATGAAGTTCAAACACACTTGTGAAAAATCCAAACACAAATTCATATGTTCACAAGCACTGATGACCTTAGTCTCAACAATAGATGTTGTGCCTCTTTTAATTGATTTTTTCAACCCTTTCCTATTTGAATCAGTTGTGTTTATAGGATTCTAATTCCTGCTCTATTTACTGTTTTTTCTTTCTTATCATTCTAGTTTCGTTTTATTGTTTCAAAGCTGTTTCTCTCTCTGTCTCTTCATGTATCTCTATGTCTCTGCCTTAGTTTCTTTGTCCCTTTTTCTTCCTCTCTCCTTCCCCCCAAAAGAAAACTGGCCTTTTTGTCTAGCTCCCCCTCCTGCATGAGTTTTTTTTTTCCAAGAGAGAATGAGTGGCCTTGTTTGTTTGGAAGTTTGGAATGTCCTCATTGTGCTGCACCTGTGTCGTGGAGGTCCAGGGCTGGTTTCCAGGCCTAGGAATTGCAGGGATGAGAGAGGGTTTGTGTCTGGAAGGAAGTGGATGGAAGCCAGCCGGAGCCCTGCTCATCTCCACAGCCAGGCTATGGCAGAATGAATAGCTAACTAGCTTTTGTCTCTATCAAGTGGTCTTTTATGTGGAGAGATAACGAAGGACAATTAATATGGCAATTGGGAGTAGCATTCGATGCCCTGGCAATTTCTCTGCCTTATAATTAACAAACAATCAGGGTTTTAGCAGCTCCTGCTTAAATGCATAGTTAGGCACTACAAGCCTGAACACTGCTGGCAGAAAGTGGGCATTGGTGCCAAGGGGGCAAAGGGACAAGAAGAAAGAGGTAAAATTCCTCACCCAAGATGGCTCCCTTGGGGATGGATGTGGGTTCTAAGATGAGCTGCCTGAGTAAACAGGAGCAGAATGAGCCGGAGAGGACACCAGATGCCATTGCTGGTGGAATAGCTCCCGCAATCTAGCATCTGGTCCTTGCTGTTGGCATGAGCTCCTTCAATTCAACACCTTGGCATCGCTGCCCTGTGCACCATCCAGTTCCACCCCTGTGACCACAAGCTGATTCTGGCTTTGGAGCCCCATGCCTGAAGGCAATGAAAATCTGGAATAGCAGATTGAGGAAGCAGGGTAGATTGGAAAAAATGCAGGAATGGGAGTCTAGAGACCTGAGTTCTAGTCCTAGTTTCGTTATTGATTTAAGCCCTTTGGTTCTTCTGTGAAGCAATAATGATTTCCTGTCAATCTTAAAAGAATATTATGATGATCAATAAATAATTCTTATGAATCTCTGGTTCTTTTGCTCACATTTTGCAAAGGAGGAAATTGAAGCTCAAAGAATTCAGTTTGGTTCAATAGATATTTAAGCTCTATTACATGCCAGTCACGTAGGTACTAGAGATAAAAAGACACAAATTAAAAATTTCTACTTTCAAGGAGGGCAGCTAGGTGGTGCTGTGGATAAAGTGGCAAGCCTGGAGGCAGGAAGATTCATGTTCTTGAGTTCAAATCTATTCTCAGACACTTAGTAGCTGTGTGACGACCCTGGGCAAGTCATTTAATCCTGTTTGCCTCAGTTTCAGAGCTGGGGAAGGAAATGGCAAAGCACTCCAGTATCTTTGTGAAGTTTCTATGTAAGAGAAACAACATGGACACAAAATCACAAGCAAAAAGCATATACAAAATGACATAAAGTGAATTCAAGGGCAGTCTATGCAAAGAGTTTGAGATAGGAAGAGGAACAGCCAGCAAGCCAGTTTGAGAGGAACTGAGAGAACATGAAAGGGATGACGGGAAATTAAAGGTCAGTGGGAGTCAGTTGTGGAGGGCCTTAAGGAGCAAACCTTGAATTTTGTATTTTGTCTTGAAAGTGAAGCCTCTGCATCTGTGTTTTAAGAATGCTAATTTGGTGTTAAATGAATAACTAACTCCATTACTTCCCCAATGATGCAGGGCTGGTAAGGGCCAGGGCCAGGGCCAGGGCCAGGATGACAACCCAGGTGATTGTACTCCCAGATCATTTTGTATCACATCACCCAAACAATTATCCTTTACTATCTCTGATAGGTCCTACAATTCTTTCATTCTAAACTTTGCTCCCAATGAGATCAGAAATGGAGCCAGTGGAGATTTCAATGTAGGACTTTTTAGTCTCTAGAGTTCCAATGCATCGCTCAGAGCTCCAAGGGTATTGGCAATATATTGGGGAAAGGGAAGGCACGAAGGCTCTCTATGTCTCACATCAAATGTGAGTCAGTGTACAAGTGTGTCATGCACTTACCAAACAATGAGGATTTACTAGACATACATCTATCTGCATTTTGATCATATCTTCTGTATCTCTCTTCTTGGAGTTTCTTTTTAAAGTGGATTTTTTAATTAAGTACCTACTATGTGCAAAGCAAGATTTGTTGGGTCCTACCAAGTTGGAAAACCTTTGAGCATGGTGCTCTTGGTGATGGATTGTATTTCTACCATCCAGGGAATGAAGTTGAGTCCAAGTTCTTTCATTCCAGTTGACCAGATTGGTCCAAGCCCAATTTATGTGTGGAACTACCCTTCCTCATCTCCACTTTTCGGCCTCCTTGTTTTTTCGTCAAGGCTCTGTTTATTCATCACTCTCTTGGTGAAGCCTTCCCTGACCTTCTCAGATAACGATGGATTCATTCTCCTCAAATCTCCTTGTATATATTTATCTGTAGACAAGTTAGAGATTGCTAGCACTTAACACTCTTCACAATCTGGTTCCAATCTGCCTGTCCAGTCTCATTATATATTATTCCTCTTCATGCATCCTTTAGTGCAGTCGAACTAATATTCTTGATATACCTCACACTTGCTACTGTAACTTTTCTCTCCATGACTTTGCACAGGCTTCCCCTCATACCTAGAATATAACACATTTTCACCTCTGTCTCTTCCAAGTCAAATCCATCCTCAAGTACTTACTAGCTCTCTCCCCTTGGCCAAGTCACTTAACTTCTGTCTACCTCAGTTTCTTTATCTGTGAAATGGGGGCAATAATAATGCCGACCTCTGAGGGTTGTTGTGAGGATTAGATAAAATAGCATTTGCAGAAAGCTTGGCTCACCTTAAAATGGTACATAAATGCCAACTATTATTGCTATTATCATTATTTCTTGTTCCCCTCAAAGCTGAACTTAAGCTCCATCTTCTAGATTAGACCACTGCTTTGCCCTCAGAATTAAAAATAATCTTGGGTTTATTATGTATGTCTCTTTAGGTATATGTGTTTTCTCAACCATAGAATATAAACTTGAGGGCAGGAAATGTTTGATTTTTGTCTTTGTGTCTGGTTCTTAGAAACTTTTTTTGATGGATATTGACTCAGAATATAAACTCCTTGAGGGCAGAAGCTGCTTCTCTGCTTGTTTTTGTCTCTATCTCTGTTACTTAGCACTATACCATATGGTGGTAGGCATTTGCAAATGTTTATTGAATTGAATTGGTTGTACCATAACTAATTTTCCAACAGAGAATCTCAGGAAAGATCAATTTCCTGAGGAATAAAATGGTTCTTAGCTACTATCAGATGACAGAGTAACCTTTCAAACCCTGAAGTGTATTATGTGAAGGTAGTAGTTGAAATTGAAGGAAGTAGTAGTTGTGGAGAAACAGAGATAAATATTTGAATTACTAGATGGATGGATGGATGGTTGGACGAGTAGATGGTTAGATGAATTCCAGACCAATTCTGGTGAGCTACACTCTGATGATTTTGCAGTAAGCAGAAATGTGAGCTGTTTTATTTTATTTATATAAGATCTCTACTGAATTTAGAATGAAATAATGATATTTCATTAACAAAAAAGAATTGCAAACTGAATTCTCTTTAAGATAGCAATAGATGACTGGATTTGGTATCAGGAGGTTATTGGATGAAATTATGTGTCTGAAATTTCCATTTATTTCTTTAAATCATTTATTTAAGAAGATCTTTTCAAAGAAAAAAAGTATAATTTGTAGGAGAACACTATGGGAGATATGTTTCTTCCAGCAAGATCAAGGAGATCAAGCAGAGATGATACCCAGAGCTAGAATTTCAGGCTCCATCCTGGCTAGAAGAACATTTTGGCAAAGAATCTGGTATTATTCTTGTGGAAAGAAGGAGAAAAATAGGTTAGATGCTAGTGGCTGAAAAATCAGACTTAAAGGGTTGCCCTTAATGGTTCTATGTCAACCCAGATGAAGACTTCCAGTGGAGAGTCCCAGGGATCTCTACTTGACTTTGTGCTGTTTAACACTTTTATTAATGACTTGGATAATGGATAATGATAGGAATTGAAATCTGTGATTTCACTGGTAGAGGGGAACTTTCCAGTGAGGAAATTCCCTCAGGCATCTTCTCTGAAACTTATAGTCTGAAACAGTTGCCCAGAACCCTAAAAACTTGAGTGACTTGCTTCGTAACACACAGTCAAGTAAATGTTAGAGGTAAGACTTGAACCCAGATCTTCCTGGCTCTGAAATTTGTTCTCTGTCCAATATACATGCTGCTTTTCTACTTGGATAAAGGCACAACAGATTTACAGATGACATAAAGCTGGGAGGTATAATTAACATATTAAATGATAGAGTCAGGATCCAAAAGCTCTTGACAGCTTAAAATATAGGGCAGAACATAATAAGATAAAATTTAATGAGGATAAATGTAAAGCCTTGCACTTGGGTTACAAAAATTGACTTCATGAGAACATAGTTAGACCAGAGATTTTTTCTTTCCTGAAAAAGGAGCTGGGGTTTTTTAATGAATCACAAACTCAGCGGTCATAGGTTCAGAGATTCAGAGCTGGAAGAAACCTCAAAGACCATTTAGTCTTATCCTTTCCTTTTAATGGTGAGAAAACTGAAGTGCTGGGTGGTTAAATGACTTGCCTAAAGTTGCACAGTGGTAGGTTACCAGAATAATGTGTCTACCCCATAACTTCATTCTTGAAACTGCATTTAGAGAGACAAAGCTTCTAGGGGGAAGGAGGTGATAGTCTCACTGTACTGTGCCTTGATCTCACATTACTTGTATTCAGTCCTGGATACCACAGTTTAGGAAGGACATGGATCATCTAGAGTAATGGTATTAAACTCTAGTAGAAATGGATCACATATTGACTTAGAAAATCACAAATTCACATTATCTATATTGCATTGAATTTTTCTTTATTTTATCAAACATTTCTCAATTATGTCTTTTGAAGTTTATTTTTAAGTTTAATTATCAATTGCTATTAATTATTTAATTTAAAATCAGTTATGTTATCTGGTTCAGCTGAATTGGAAGTTTTGCAGATGCTTGTGAATTTGACACTTATGGTCTAGACTCAGGCAGGGTTTTTCTTAAACTTTTTGAACTAGAGAACTGCTTTTAGGTATCAGTATTTGTTGGTATTGCCTGGCCTGAGGGCATGGGAAGTGCAAAGTGCATATGCTTTGTATTCAGAACCAAGGCTGTGGTAAAGTTCTCAATGCAACACAGAAACACCAGAAACACCTTGGATTCATTATGTCTTTGATTTTTAATTAATTTTTGGTTATTGCACATTCAAAAACCTTTTACTGCTGCCAAATTTTTTGTAATCCCACATGGGGTCATGACCCACAGTTTAAAAAACACCATGTGTTGTCCAGAGAAGGATGGCCAGGATGATGATGAAGGTTCTTGAGTTTGTACCATATGAGAATTAGCTAAACGAACTGGAGATGTTCAGACTCTAGAAGAGGAGGCTCAGTGGAGACATGCTGGCTAACTTTAAGTGCCTGAAAGACGTCAGGAGTAAGAGGGATCAGGCTTGTTCATTTGACTCTAGTGTATAGAATTAAGAGTAATGGCTAGAAATGTCAAAGATGCAAATTTAGGCTTCCTAAGAATTAGAGTTGTTCAAAATTGGAATAGACTGCTTCAGGATGCAGTGAATTTGTCCTAATAGAAGATTTCAAATAAATGCTGGGTCATCATTTGTTGGCTATGTCTGAATGGGGAGTTCTTTAAATTATGGGATTGACCAGATGGCCTTTTGGGTCCTTTCCCAAGGGATTCAAGTAAGTATTGAAAATCTGTGATTCTCTACATCTGATCCTTTGGTTTGTATGGCTGCTCCCCAGGGAGGTGGAATAAGGAATTCCGTATCTACTGGGTGAGAAGCTGAGGCAGGCAGAGGTGGGAAAGGTAGGTAACTGTCAGCTCTTCTTCTCTACTGAATGCTGCTTGACCTTGATCTAATCACTTAGCTTTTCTGTACTCTCAATAGAATTAAGCTCTAGATACAGTACCTTAGAGGGTATGTAGTTAAACCTCCTCCTTTTATAATGAGGCATCTGAGTCCTAAAAAGGTTAAGTGATTTGTCCAAGGTCATACTAGTAATAAGTTGCAGGGTGGGGATGCAAATGCAAGCCCTCTTACTCCCAGTTTAACATTCTTTCCACTCTACCAGGCTATTTCCTAGATATAGCTACATCCCCACCATCATCATCCTTATCACCATCATCACCATTGACTTTATTCTAACAATTTCTCATATGGATCTAGTTTTGCTATTTTTTAAAGTTCTCATTCTTTTTAAAAATTAATTTAATTTTAGTTCTCAACATTCACTTCCATAAGCTTTTGAGTTTTAAATTTTCTCTACTTTCCTTCCCTCCCTCTTCCTCAATACAGTGCGCAATTTGATAAATGCTCCACATATACATTCTTATTAAACATATTTTCACATTAGTCATGTTGTAAGGAATAATTTTAACAAATGTGAGGAACTTGGAGAAAGAAAAAACAAAATAAAACAGAACAAAACAAAGAGAGAACAAATAGTATGCTTCCATCTGCAATCAGACTTCATAGTTCTTTCTCTGGGTGTGGATAGCTTTTTCCATTATGAGTCTTGGAGTTGTCTTAGATCCTTGCATTGCTGAGAAGAGCTAGTTGTCACAATGTCGCTGTGACTGTATACAATGTTCTCTTGGTAAAGTCCCTGTTCTTAGAGAGTTATTTGATCACCATAACCTTCCTGACTCTTGGTTTTCTCAACACTAAGAAATAAATAATCATACTAAACTTGCCTCTAGCACATGGTTGCTAAGTGAACTAAATGAGACAAATATGCTTTGCAAACTTTAATAGGCTACATACATACTCTCTATTATTATCACCATTCAAATTCCTTCAGTCAATTAATGAGAGAGTTGGGAGTATAATACATTCCTAGTCTAGGGCATTTTTTGCTACATGCTGAGACTAGGAGGGAAGTCCAGGTAGACCAAGGGTCTGTGTGACATCTGACCCATCATTTTGGTGTTAGTGCAATCCCTCTCCTGGCTTGTTGCAGAGGTCCTTTGTCTCTTGACCATCCTTAAGTATGGCTCTCATCCTGCCTTCCTCCTTTTCCTTTGCCAACAAGCTTAGAGAGAAACCTATTGGGACATCTTGGTCTACATTGAGGTCTGGTTGATACTTCTGATGCCCAGATGCTAAAGAAGACCAGAACTTTTTGTTGGAATGTAGACTATAAAGGGGGATGCTGTCTTTCCTGACTTCAAAGCGATGTTCAGGTCATGGATTGGGCTTTATTCTTCACTTTGTGATCTGGATGTTCAATAATGTAGGGGATCTCAGAGTTGAAAGCTAAAGCACCATTTATAAAAGGAAAATAGGAATGCTGAGACAGTGAACTCTCTGCCTAGAAAGGTGTTAATCTTGAACATGGTGGTTAACTTGACATCCCTCCCCTTTGCCTAGGTCCTCAGGCCATGATGAAGTCAAAGTCAGGGGAAGGACTGCCTTTGATTTTAGAATACTTTTTAACAAATGTTTGCTCCCAAGGGTTTGGTTGGGCCAGGAAAAACCACATAACCTGGCATATGATCGCCCATTTGAAGTTCTCTGGGACTGCTAAAAGTGGCACTTGCCTCAGACCCAGTGACTGAATGCTGTGTGTGTTCCTGATGGTGTCCTAAGATGCACATATATATCATCTACCCTTGGCATAAACCTATGCCCAGGTCTGTGATTTGGTCTTTGGGCAACCTTCGTTTATTCCCATTTCTTTCCTGTTGTTTAAAATTAGAAAGATTTGTCCCAATCAATCTATCATTCATTTAGGGATTTAATTCAAATCAACAAGCTTTAATTAAGTACCTGCTTCAGCCCAGGCACAATGAAGACACAAATAAGAAATGAAACAGAGCCTGTTCTCAAGGAACTTACATTTTACTGAACTCAAACAGTTTATGCACAGAAAAATAATGCAAAATTTATAAAAAATAAATATGAAGTCATTTCTTAGATGGGGGTAGGGGAAGGGAATGCTAATAATTGGGGAAATCAGAAACAACCCCAAGTTAAAAGGTAAGTGATACAATGGATAGAGTGCTGGACCTGGAGTCAAGAAGACCTAAGTTCAAATCTGGTCATTGAAATTAATAACTGTGTGACCCTGGGCAAGCTACTTAATTTCTGTCTGCCTTCATTTCCTCCTCTGTAAAATGGCAACAATAATAGCATCTTCCTTCCAGGGTTGAAGGTGAGGTTAAAATGAGATAATGATTGCAAAGTGTTCTGCAAATCTTAAAGTGTTAGCAAGAGATTAGCAACATCCTGGTTGGCTCTTTCAAAATCAGCATACTTTCTCCAGGGTACAATTGGAGCAGGACAAGGCAAAGGACATGTGGACTTTGGCAGCAGAGAAGAGAGCTAGCTATGAGAGAAGAACACAGCCCTAGAGAGGGAATCATCCTTGCTCTTTCTGGCAAAATTCTCCCTCCTCCGCTTCTGCTCATCAGACATGGCATCCGTCAGCCAGACTATTTGCCCTGGAGGAGACGCTATATGCGACAGAGAAAACGCTGCATAAGACAAGGGGTGAGACAGGGGGATTTTTGTGAATGATGAGTTAGTTCTTGAGCACTGAGAGCTGAGTTGTGGAGAGGACCAGAACTAGACATCCCACTCCTCAGGAGAATGGAATGGGGCTGCCATAAGAAGAGAAAGGACATTCGGGTGTAACCTTGAACATTTGTGTTCCCTACATAGGCACCTTACTACTGGTAATCCCAATGGCTCCCCTCTCCTCACTGACATCCTATGTAGGGATGGGGAGATGAGTCAGGATAATGGAGGAAATGTTACTTGTGAAATATTGTTTGACTAAATGATGTACTTTAAGTTAATTTTGTCCTTGACTGGTCTATTAAAAGTAAAGGGACTGGCAGAAGCTTGTGAACTCTATTTTTAAGTTTTAAGAATATTAGGACCAGATTTTTGAGAGAAAGTTGAGGGAAGTCCCTTGGAGGGGATACTACACTGTTATAGAATCAAAATCTGAGTGGAAAGGGCCCTCAGAGAACTTTGGGACCTGACCCGAACTATATCTGAATAAGAATCTTCTCTAAGATGTCCCGTCATATACATTCATGCAGCCTCCATATGAAGATGCAGAATGGTGAGTAGATAGAGACACCTAGAGACAAGAAAGCCTGGGTTCAAATCTCACCTCAGCCACTTACTAGCTATGTGATCATGGATGAGTTGAGGAACCTCTATGTGCGTCAGTTTCCTTACCTGTTTAGATAAAATAAAACCCTCTTTCTGAGTGACAACTTTTTCAACATCATGTGATTGTTTTTTCCCTAGGCCAGTGGTTTTCCAAATTTTGGTCTCAGAATCACTTTACACACACTTCAAAATCATTGAGTACCTTCTCTCTCCCACATATGCTTTTACTTACTTATCTATCTTAATTTGCCATATTCAAAATCAAAACATCTTAGTATTATAATAAAAAGTTTTGACCTTGTGGAAAGACCTTAGGGACACTCAGGGGTCCCTGGACTACATTTTGAGAACTGCTTTCCTAAACTACACACCCTCATCTTTTTGAGAAAGCTCAGTGGATGGAAAACTAGGTCTGATGTCAGAAAGACCTGAGTTCAAGTCTGGCCTTTGACATTATTAGCTGTGCGACTCTGAGCAAGTCATTTATCCTCCGTTTGCTTCAGTATTCTCATCTGTAAAATGGGGATCATAATAGCATCTACCTCCCAGGGTTGTTGTGAGGATCAAATGAGATAACATTTTTAAAAGGTGCTTAATCAGAGTGCCTGCTACACAGGAGGTACTTTATAATTCTTATTTCCTCCCTCCCTCTTTGAAATGGCCTTTAGACTGCATAGTCTCTGGTTCCTTTATGGTCCTTCCTTAGACTCACTCCATACTGTCAATGTGCTCTTCTAAAAATGACTTTCAGAGCTAACCACAATACTTCAGATGTAATTGGATCAGAGTAGAATACAGCAGTGCTTGCTGAGTCCTAGACACGAAGCTTCTCTCAACATAGCTTAAGATTGAATTGGTTTTCTTGGACTGCCATATTGAACTGTTGATATATTGAATTTGAATTCCACTAAAGCAACCAGATCTTTGCAGATCAACCATTGTCTAGATAGATCTCCAATGTCTTCTGCTAAAGGATTAAGGTATCCTAAAGGAGAGGTGTACTGGGCTAGGACAAGTTAAACCACCTCTGCAACTGAACCATCAACTCCTCTCAGAAGACAATGGACACAGCTCGTAATCCTAAATCCAAGAGCTCTGAAAACAAAACAGTCCTCTAAAGCATCAACCTGGCTTACAGCCTGGCCCCTACCACCATCATTGAGGGCAGCAATGGAGAAAGGGCTCACTTTCTTCACTAGCCACAGCATCAACACCAACCACTGACCAAGCTCCACTAATGGATATATAAGCTAAAGGGTCCCTACAGTGGCAATCTTCCCAGACAGCCATTCTTACTTGAGTCCAGTCTTCCAACTATAATCCAGGAAGTAACCCTTGAAACCTACAGGTGCTAATACTCCTGCCGCCTCAATAGCCACAGCTACCAATGACCTCCAAAAGAAAACCCTCAACATTGAAGTCCTCGACATTGTCAAATGATTCAGCATCAGAAACAGACATGGATTGATAGGTAGAAATGACATTAAAGAAGATCCATTCCCACTTTACCACTGCATTCTAAGGACCTTTCCACCTGACTTTTGACCAAACCTCTATGGTTTGTCTCCTGTATTGGAGCATGACCTCCTTGAGAGCTGGGGCTACCTCTGCTCTTCTGTTTGTATCTCCAGCTTTTCTCAGAGTGCTTTACACATCCATTCACAAAATCATATAAAGCATAAAATATTACCTTTATCTCTATTACTTTTGTTTTCTATGAGAACATTTTCATGAGAATAATCTACATGTGTGTTGAGCACATCCTTGAGAATAGGCATTCTTTCCATGGTATTCAACAGCAGACCACAGCTTCCCACAATTGGTTGAATTGTGTTGAAAATATAAGATCCTATATTATTATTCATATAAACTATAGACATATATACACATACATGCATATATATATATATATGATATATATCTCAATGGATTTATTTAGATTCATTAGAGCAAAATGCTCTGTCTAAGGTCTCTGCTCCAAGGTCTCCAAGGTCTCTGTTCTTCCATGCATTTGTTAACATTACAAAAGATTCCTTGAAAGCTGTAACAAGAGGGATAACTTTGATGAACCTCTAATTGCTAACATCACCAAGACCAGACCAGAGAGATTTGGGCTTGCCAAAGGAGCTTGCCCCTTTCACAGAGGATGTCCAGAGCAGAGATCACATGGAAGAAGTTTTCCTCTATGGGTGGTTCCATTATGTTCCAATGTCCTGCTAGAATCGTTATTGACTTATGTACTTCAAAATAATCCCACAGCAGCCATCTCATCTTGGAATTTCCCTCAGCTCCTGGGACTTCCTCATCTTGTAACAATGACTCATCCATGTGGCCTTCTTGCCTTGGAATCTTACTCCACTATGCACACTGTCCCCTTTTCCCTTGGATGACTTCCTTCTCAGGCTTCCCTTTTGTGGAGGAGACCAAACTTCCCTTTCTGTTTCTGCTTCTTAATTCCAGACTTCAAGACTGTGCCTTCCATTTTCCCCTGCTTTTATCCTCCCCTTTGTGTGTTCTTGTCCCCTGTTAGAATGTAAGGTCCTCAAGGGCATTATTTTTGCTTGTATTTGTAAACTTACCTGGTACAGTACCTGACACACAGTAAGTAGTTAATAAATGTGCTTTTTTTTTTTGCAGATGACATTGTGTTGATAGCATCATGGGCCTAGGACATTCTGGCTATATGCAAATTTCCTCTCCGTAATCACTTACAAGAGTTTGGTCTTAAGATCCACACAGAAAAAAAGAGAGAGTGGATGAAGAATGTCTATTATCCAGACTGTAATAGGCATGTACATTAAAAATCATCTGTATAATGAAATTTTTATGAGGATAATCTATGTACACATCAAGGGCATCTGTGATGAAGGTTTGAGAAGAGAACAAGCGGCCCATAAAGGTGGCTCATCAGTCCATATATCTTGGACAGATGCTGAAAATGGACTATGAGCTGGGCCCAGAGCGAAACAGAAGGAGGAGAGCAGGCTGAATTACTTTGGGAAAATCACACTGTCCTTTTAATGACCTCAAATTTTTCCCTGCAATAAAAGCCCTTCTTTCATCAAGATCATTCTTTCATCGATGCAAGTAGTATCACGGTCTTCAAAGAACTGCATGAGGGTCACCCAAAGAACACTGGAGAGGTGCATGGTCAGCATGAGCAGACTGGAAAGAATTGCATAAGGAGAAAAACCCCATAAAAGAAATCATCTGAGAGATGAATAACTGAAAACAAAGATGGGCTAATACCCTGGCAAGAGGGACAAATGCCTGTTGGACACTCCGTGTGCTCTATTAATATTCATGCAAATCAAGATAATGAAAGGAAGGGGCTCAGTATCCTGGGTAGACTCACTATCATCAATTTATGTGAGAACATGAATTTCTCAATTGTAGGGAGAGAGTAAGTAGAGATGGGTTGAGATGGACATCAATGTCAGGAAATTCTACATGGACAAGGTCCATCAGTGTAGCAACTTTCATCTTACTAGACTCAGCCAACTGTTACAACCTGCTATTATCCTGATTCTATCTTTTAATATATTAGTTACTCTTCCCAGCTTCAGGTCCTCTGTAGTTCTAATGAACATTCCATTCATTCAATAGTTAAAAGGTTGAACATCATAGGGCCAAAGATAAATCCCTGGGCAATTTCACTAAAGACTTCCCTCTCAAATCTCTCATGATTAATTTTTGGGTCTAGTTATTCAAGTAGCTCCATATCTTCCCAGCTATGTAGTCCACATTTCTGTGGGGCTTCAGTATTTGTAGGTGGCAACAAATCAGATAGAAATCATTTACCTAATCAGTTCAACTTAATGTATAGGGGCATCACTTTCTTTCCCTCCCTTGAATTACCAGTCACTCCAATAGCTAAAGAAAAGGAATTTTCCTCTAATGGTTTTTCTCATCCCAGCTTTGCTCTCCAGCCCTTAAAAAACTACTTCCTATTCCAATTTCCACAGAAAGACTCTTAAGTGACCTACATTCCATGCCAATGTACTCCAGGTTCACAAGGTTGCCAGAAGCCCTTGGGACATAGATGCGGATTTGCTTTGCCATTTTTAAGGAGCAATAATAACGGTAGGCAATGTAATGATGATATAATGGCTTATAGTTATATGCTCAATTGAATTAAACAAGCATTTATTAAGCACCTACTATGCACCAGGCACCCAGTCATCAATGGGGTACAAAGGAGGAGAGGGGAGAGAAACAACAAAGATTTGTGATTTCATCTGAATAGTCATATAATCAGCAACGCTTACACAACTTGGTAGATGAATTGTTTTAGCTAAAAATATTTATCTGATGATGATCAGCCTTCTGAATTGAAGTTTGCAAAAAAACTTTATCTGTATAATTTTCTTTGTTTATCACAACAGCCCAATTAACTAGATAGCACAGATATTATTGTCGCTATTTTTCAAGTGAAAAAACTGAGACTCAGAGAAGCAAAGTCAGTAACTAGCATGTGGTGGTGTCAGGACTAGAACCTGTATCTTCTGACTTCTATTCTATTTCCTCTGCAATAGACTAGATCAGTGGGTTTCAAAGATCCAGGAGTCTGTAAGGTAAACACTATTTTCATAATAACACTAAAATATTTTAATTTAGAATTCTGGTCAAATGTAACTTTTTGTTCTTGAGTCATTTCAGTCACGTCAACTTCTCATGACCCTATCTGGAGTTTTCTTGGCAAAGATAATAGAGTGCTGTTTCTTCACCAGCTCATTTTACAGATAAGGGAACTGAGGCCAATAGAGTTAAATGACTTGCCCAGGGTCATACAGCTATTAAGAAGTCTGAGGCCAGATTTGAACTCAAGAAGATGAGTGTTCCTGGTTCCAAGGCCGGCACCCTGTGCACTATGGCACTTGTAAATCTAGCCTACACCAGAACAGAACCTCCCTCCATGATGTGAGAAGCAGCTGTCCCGGCTGAGCTTGAAGATGTTCAGTGAGCCACACACTCTGGAGGAAGCCCGTCCCACTTCTGAATACTTCTCGTTGTTATCAATGTTCTCTTCTCATTAACCCCAGGTTTCCTCTTTGTAGTTTCTGACTCTACATAGCTCCTGATTCCATCTTCCAAGACCAAGCAGAGCAAATGGAATCCTTCTTGCATGTGCCAGTCCTTAAAATGATTGAAGATAGTCATCATCTGCCCTACGTCTCCTTTCCAGGCTAGATATCCAGTTAATAGGATCACAGATTTAGAGCTGGAAAAGACCTTAGAAATTATCTAGAATGGCTCCCTTCTTGCAAATACAAGGACACCAAAACCCAGAGAGTGGAAATAAGGAGGTGATCCTGTGGATAGCAATAATGATGATGATAATGGGTAGCATTTATATAGGACTTTAAAGTGAAGCACTTTATATATATTCACTTATTTGGTCCTCACAACAACCCTAGAAGGTAGGTGCCATGACTATTCCCATTTTATAAATGAGGAAACTGAGGCACACAGAAGTTAAAGGACTAGCCCTCATAGCTAGAATTTGAAGTCAGGTGTTCCTAATTCCAGACCCAATTCTCTGTTCATTGTGGTCCCTGGTTGCCTCTAGTGCCTAAAGTTCTCCTGGAGGCAGGAAGAGCTGAATTCAAATCCTGCCTTAGAACTGTACTGGCTTAGTGACCCTGGGCAAGTCACTTAATCTCTGTGTCCTTAGTTTTCTCACCTATAAAATAGGGATAATAATAATTATACAGACTCCAAGAGTTGTGATGAGGATGGCATGAGAGTATATTTGTAAAGTATTTTGCAGACCTTAAAAGTGTTAAATAAATACTCGCTATTATAGCTATTATTGTCCAAGGTCACACAGGTAGCCAGTAGTTAATCTGATATTTAACTCAGTTCTTCTTTCAACTCAGCCTCTTCTGGGCTGTCCTAAATCCCCATAGCCATCTTGGATACCTTCTTCTGGATCCTCCTCTAGATGTTCTCCAAGTTAACTATATATTTCCCAAAATGTCCCCAGAATTGAATACAGTAATGTAGATGTGACCTGACCAGGGCAGAGTCCATGACCTTCCTGGTCCTGAATATGATGTCCATGTTAAAGCTACCCAAGATATCTTAAGCTAAAAGTGTACCAGAAAAGTCTTCAAATTCTATGTCAAATATAGGGGGGAGGGATGGATTTCCTGATCAATATAGAGTAGAAATTAGGGAAGTCTTCCTGGAAGAGGGGACACGAGTTGGGCTTAAAAGACAAGGTAGGACTTCACCTGGCTAATATGCCTTGCTTCTCTAACTGATCTCTCCTCCTAAACCTATTTCCTCCAGTAACTGGGTCTCTAGCTCCCCATAGGTCATTGGAGATGACCCAACAGACACAGAGGGCAATAGACAATGGACATTTGATCTCAGTGATTAGATACATTCATCTCTCCACCTTAAGTTGGGATGCTCCCTCTTTGGTTTGATTTCCTACCATACACTGATATAATTGAATATCTCATGCATTTTATTTGTAATTACAATGTGTCCCAATGGGGCAGCTTTCAACTTCAGGAGCTCAAAGATACACTAAGACGTTTGGGATACCCCATATTTGAATAGTAGAGACAGTTGACCTTAGAGGTCCTAAGTTGACCTTAGAGTCAGAAGTGTTCAACAAATGTTTATTCAATGAATGCATATTCATTACTGTCCTTGTTTTGCAGATGAGGAAACTGAGCCATGAGGAGCATGCTACTTGTTCAAATTCATACAGCTGGTAAATCACAAAACGAAGATCAAACTTGGGACTCCTAGTCTAGTGTTTTTTCTCTCACAACATACTGCTTCTGATCCAGTATGCCTCCAATAATCTAATTTACCATACTGAAGGAATGGACCAGTGTCCTGTAACTAATTAAAGTCAAGTTAACATGATGGGTCAACCACTGGACCTGCATTCAAAATCTACCCTGGATGTTTCCTAGCTGACTGAATTAACCTCATGAAGCCTCGTTTTTCTCACTTAAAAAAAAGTGTGGGTTAGGAATGTCATCTCCTTTGTAGGGTTATCGTGAGGATGAATTGGAGACAATGAATGCAAAATGCTATATAAATGGCAGCTCTTATTTTAATTATTCATCAACTAGACACATGATTTCATCAGGGGAGTTCCCAGTGAGGAACTTCTTTGGCCAGTGTTCATACATATCTGTTCTGTTACTTATAATATTAGAACGTTTCTTAGTAGTGAGAGGTTAAATAACTTACTCAAGGATCACACAGCCCATGCATGTCAGAAGTAGGATTTAAATACAGGTCTTTCTGACTCTGAGCACAGCTCTCTAACCATTACCCCACACTACCTTTTATGATAGAGAGGACAGAGAATTAGTCTCAAATTTAGATCTGAGCTGTAATCTAAGGACTTGTCACTTTGCAACACCTCCTCATTAGGTTCCAGATAATTTCACAATCTTGGAAGACCCAACGTATAGAAATGAACCTTGCTGGTTTGGACAATAAAGTCCTTGCCTTCTCATCCTCATTCAGCTCAGGAATGGACAAAAAACACTGGAATCCCTGGCCTCTGGAGGGTGTTAGAATTTTTTTCCCTTTTTCTTCTCACCCCTCCTTTCTCCCTCCTGGGAAATCTCCCAAGGAGTGGATGATCTTCTGGTTTCCCTACCCATGGCCCATCAGTGGTTAAAGATGAGTAACAGCATGGTGTGGGTTAATGGAGGCCCATTCCCCCCGAGACCCGAGCACATACTTGCTTTCAGATGGAGATGGGTACTTTATTACGATGTATGACTGATTTCAATGCTGCTTTATCATCTGCCAGCGTGTACGCACAAACTAATAAGCGATTCGCTGCATTTTGCCCCTGAGGGTGCCTTCCGAAGAGGGAAACCATTGATTTTTAACATCAGACACATAAACTGTAAGCTATTCCCTGTATTATTTTGTTCCCAGTGGTGCATTCTGTAGGGGAAACCAGTCATTTCAGCCATCAGACACACACACAGACAAACTAGGTGGTAATAAACTCACCACTAGACCCAGCTGTTCACTGACCCGCCCCCTCCCCTTTTCTCTCTGCAGAGACCTTGACTTTACCTTGCCTTCTGTGTGTGTGTGAATGTTTTTTTAATTTCTATTTTTTTTGTGGTCTTAGTTTTCCAAGAATACACTTCATTTTAGTTTCCAGTTTTATACTATAATTAGGAGAATAAGATCACAGAATGTTAAACTTGGAAGGGACGTTGGAGATCACCTAATCCAACCCTCTGATTTTATAGAATGAGAAACTGAGGGCCAGAGAGGGTCAGTGACTTGTCAAAATCACCTGCTTACTTAACTGCAAAGCTCAGGTTTCTAATCCAGTCTGGACTATTACCTAGTCCAGAACAGGAATGAGAGTACTTACAGAGCCTCCCAGGGCTCCATAGATGAGGATACAGCTGAAAAAGGGATTCTGTTTATGAATGCAGTTCATTCACTTACATTTCACAGAGAAAAGGGGAATTGGAATTATTCATCCAGGAAGTAAGTGCATGCTGCTGACACCATCCTATGGAAAGTCTGGATTGACTCATGCTTGGATATTGCAACTGCATCTATCCAGTCTCCTTCATTGTAGTTTCTCCCCTGCCTTCTCCATTGCATCCAATGCATTAATACTCAACAAAGCTTCACAAATCACATTGTTGAAGTCATTATCCTGCTTAAGAATCTACTTTTCACAAAATGTGTCTGATAAGAGTTATTTCCCTTCAAAGCTCAACTCATTGGTCATCTCCTGTGCAAGGTTACTCTCTGGCCCTTGTATTTGTAAAGTTGATTTTTTTGGAATCCACATTTTTTTGTCCATTCAATTCCATCATATTAGATCCAGACACATTTGGAGAATGCAACCTCCAATATGGTGGGGCATTTTGGGTCAAGGATTTTATAGTTGTCTGCATGGCTACCCATTTTTTCATCGTTGTAAGTTTTCTTTTGCTCTTGAAGAGGACTGAGGACATCAAGAGGGTGATGTCTTGACTTGCTTGTGAATTGGATTTAAGTGAGGCAGAGCTGCCCCACGTTGTCAACCTTACTCTCTTCTCCAAAGTCATCGGAATCCAGTGTGGCAAGACAAAAGTCAAGATAACTGGTGATGGTCCCCATTCTTTTCATCATTTCTTCAAGGGACTGAACATCAGCGGAAGGCAAATCAACATCCTTCCCTACTCCTTCACTACCCTCCCACTCCCCTTGTAGCTCTCTCTATCATGGGATGAAGAAATTCCCTAATGACTTTATTCTAAAGCAATTGGACATGTGAATTTAATGTTTACAATCAAACATCTGTGGGTAATTTGACTATAGGCAGATACATGATAATAAATGATAGTTGGTAGATTGATTGATGGAGAACTCAGCATGTTAATTAAAAAAAAAAAGGAGAAGGTATTCTGTCCTTATCCAGATGAAACACAACTGGGAAATGAATACTTCCACCGACCATGATAGGGAAGTCCAATAGAAAGGATCCCGTGGCAGTCATTTTCAAAGATAAAATCCAGAGAGGCAGGCAGTTAAGTGCTAGGAAGACCCAAGAAGGTCAAAGAAATAGATATCTCAACAGATTTCATGGCACGGGCATGTTTGGCATCTGATAAGCGGGGGGAGGACTTAGATTAGGGGAAATCTGATAGCAGGTAATGGAAATTTAGCTCTGGGATTTAGAAGAGGACTCTAGTTCCTCCCTATCTGGAATTCTGCTTCCTCACCCCTCTGAATCAATACTACATTAAGAGAATAGGGACCCAAAGACAAGGTGGCAACATAGGGACTGCATTACACAATCTCTGAATGGGAAGGGCTCTTTAGGCCAACTCTCACATAAACAAAAATCCCTTGGAGAAAGAATCAACAAGTGGTCACTCAGTCTTTGCTCTGTGGCCTCCAGTGACAAAGGGGACTCCTCACCTCTCAAGGCTTCCCATTCCACTTTTGAATGACTCTACTTGTTGAAAGTTTTTCCTTATATAAAACCTAAATTTCCCCCTTGGACCTCATTACCCTGATCTGTGTTCTTTCCTCTGGGGCCAAGCATAATATGATTACTCCTTTTTCTAATGACAGCCCTCCAAACATTGGAAGACAATCAACCTGTCCTTACTAAGTTTTCTCTTTTCTAGGCTAAATGCCCCCAGTTCCTTCAACTAATCTTTCTATGGCACAATCTTGAGACCCTTCTCCATCCTGGCCACCTTCCTCTGGATCCTTTCTTACTTAACCATGTTCTTTCTAAAATGCAGTATCCAGATCTGAACTCAATACTCCAGATGGGATTTGACAAAGGCACAGTAAAATGGAATGATCACATTCCAGTTCAGAACTTTTGTCTATTTTAATGCAGCTTAAAATAATAGATTTTTTTTAAAAAGATCTTTGTTATAAATGGAAGAAAAATTACATGCATTTCCATAACATAGCATAATTAAAAAAAAGATTGCATGTGAAACTGCAAATCTCTTATGCACTACTTGCCATTTCTTTTAAATATATGATAAAATTATCATGTATCTCTTTTCCCCTTTTTTTCTTCCTTCCCCTCCCTGTCCTAGAGATGGCTACCATAGACACAAATATGTACATATAAAAATACACGTTTTTTTGATATATCACACTAATGATGCTTGTTGAGCACACAGTTTATTAAAAACCCCAAATTTATTTCAGATGAACTACTTTCTAACCTTGTCTCTCCCTCTTGTACTTGTGAAGTTTATTTTTTTGGAATCCATGTATCTTTATCTCTAATAAATTTCATCATATTAAATGCAGATTTCAAGGCATCGTGGGTATTATGGACAGGCAGTCTGGGCTCTAGTCTAGGCTTTGACATGTGCTGGTTGTTGCATGGTGGATAGAGCATTGGGCCTCGAATCAGAGAGAAAGTGCCGGCTTAATAGAGACTGGTTGATTGGTTGACTGATAAAAGAATTGGGCAATTGGCACTCTCTGGGAGCAGAAAAGGGAAGGATACTAGGGAAAGTCATGGTGATATATATATCTATAGAGATATCTATCTCTATAGATATACACACATACACACATTGCTATATATTTATGTATATATGTATATGTACACACGAACACATATACATGTATGTATGTATATGTACACATGCACACATATACATGTATGTATGTACATGTTAATCAATAGAAAGCTTATCTAAAATATTTTTAAAAACTTGTATGAGCTATGAGAACTAGAGGGATACCAGGGCAGACAGCCTGGCACTTTTGTCTCTACCTCCTACACCCTTCTCTCCCCACCCGTATACAGTGTCCTATTTCCAAACCCATTATCCGTTCACCCCATGTAAACTCCTTGAAGAAAGAGAACCTAGAATCATAATAGGCCGTTAGTGAATGCTGACCTAATTGAACTGAATTGACTTAGAAAGTAGGTGACCAAAGTTACCTCTCAAAAGCTAGAGGTAGTTATTGGCACAGTGATCAGAACAGAGCTGAGTTCAAAGTTAGCCTCAGACACTTATTGGATTTGTGACCCAGGGCAAGTCATTTAACCTCTGTATGCCTCAGTTTCATCATCTGTAAAATGGGGGTAATAATAGTATTTACCTTGCAGGGTTGTTGTGAGGACAAAGGATAAAATAGTCATAAAACACTTAGCACAATGCCTGGTACACAGTGGGAGCCATATAAATGTTTCTTCCCTTTCAAAGTCATAACCTGAATCCTAAGAAAAAGACAAAAATGACCCTGTTCATGGACTGGTCATGAACATACTTGGACAGCAAGATAAGTTCCTGAAGGGTCTATCTGAGTGACTTCTTATCAGAGCTCTGGAAGTTTATCGATTGGACATGGGGGATGTGAAAATCTCCCATTCAAATCCATAGTTCAGTACAAATGCAATCATATCTGGGCTTAGTTGGGGGAAGTGAGGGGGTTACAGTGAAGGCTTGATCTTTATTCCAATCTGGCCGCATGGTTCTGGTCAAGTCAAGTCCCCTTGGCAGAACACACCCTGATTTTGTAACAAAATGATTACTCCTCGGGTGAGGCTTTCTTTCCCTGATTCTTTGTGTAAGGCTGGGAGCCATGAGGCCAAGTTTAGTTTGATCTCCATCTCCCATCCCCACCCTGTGCCTGGTTCCTAGCCATCTCTGATCTGTTCATCTGCTTCCTAAACTGGGACTGGCCCCATGAGAACAGAGCAGATGGGCAGGAGAGGACCTAATCTTGAAGGTTCAAGGTACATGTCTGATTAGAGCTTGTGATTCTCTCAATAAGAAATATAAACTCTAAATTCAGTTTGGCATTCAAGGCCTTCTATAATCTGATTCCAGTCTACCCCTCACTCAGCATTGGCACTCAATGTTCCCTTCACACATCTTCTCTGCCTCTAGTCACTGCAACAAATCTCACCCCTTCTGGTCTCTTTTGATGAGCTATCTCAATACCCTCTGGAACTGGTTCCCTTTTGTTCTCTGACTATGTAAAGCCTGCTCTGTAGTACTACAGGTCTCTCCTTCCTAGTGATCTTCTGAATTTTAGCACAGACTCGACAATTCTCTGTATTATTCCTACCCACTAGTAACACAAAATGATCTCACCTGCTAGGCTGAGCCCCTTTAGAGCCGGCCAGACTCCTTTTATAAGGTTCTAAGATTCTGCTGGAGCATCAGCCTGGGATGAAAGAGACTCAGCCTGAGAGCTGGGAAGACTCTGAGTCAAATTGCCTCTGAACCCTACTGGTGTGGCCATCACCTACCTTGTGCGGGGCTGCTGGGAGGGTTCGATGAGATAACCTATGTAACACACTTTGCAAACCTTAAGGTGCCATGCAAATCTTGGTTGTTACTATGATGACTGTCAGATTTTCTTAACCTTGCTCTGAAAGCCTTTCATCCTAGCTCCAACCTATTTTTTCAGGCTTAAGATGCATCATCCTCCTTGCAAACATTCTACTGGACAGCCAGATTGGTTCCCTTTTTCTTGACTCATCAAATTCCATTTCTTGTTTCTGTGACTTTGTACAGATTGTTTCCTAGGCTGAAAATGTACTCCTATGTAGAAGGATTTTATATACATGTATGTGTATATTTTACATATATGTATATATGTATGTGAATACACACACATGCATGTACATGCATATGTACACACATATATATTTGTGTCTAATGGTAGCCATCTCTAGGATGGGGTGAGGGGAGGGAAAAAAGGAGAAGAAAAAGAAAAATTTACATGATAAAGTTATTATATATTTAAAAGGAATAGTAAGTTGCACATAGCAGATTGGCAGTTTCATGCGTAATATTTTTTAAAAATCTATACTACATTATGTAAATGTTTGTTTTATTTCATAAATTAAAAATTAAATAAAAAAAGGAATGCACTCCCTCATTACTTTCACCCATTAGATTATGTAGCTGTCTTCAGAGCTCAGCTTAGGCTTTATGGCTTTTTTTGATTCCTCACTCCTTCCCCTAATTACCCATGCTACCCAACCGAAATTACCTTTAATTATTTTGTATATAGCTTGAATATATAGATACACATGCATTGTCTCTCCTAAAAGAATGTGAACTCCTTAAGGGAGGGGCTTGGTTCATTTTTGTCTCTAGTGCCTAAAAGGGTGCCTCGAAGGCTCAAATTGTAAAGGTCATTCAGACAGCAGCTGTTTTGGTAGGTAGACTCCAAAGTGTTTTATATTGTCAGTAATTATTTTAAATGGAATTTCTCTTCTTTTTTTTTGTGCTGGACTTTGTGGGTAATATATTAGAAAAGTTTATTTCATGTCCTGCCTCTTTGTTGAAGTTATTACTTCAACTGGTTTTTCAGTTGATTTTCTAGGTTTCTTTAAGTAGACTATCCTACCATCTGCGAAGAGTGATACTTTGGTTTCCTCATTGCCTATTCGAATTGCAGGCATTCATTGTTACAAACCTTTGAGGTATTATTAAATTCCACTCCTTCTATAGCAGCTAAATGGTACAGTGGATTGTGTTGAACCTGGAGTCAGGAAGACATGGGTTCAGATCCATTCTCATGGACTTACTTAGTTATATGATCTGGGCACGTTACTAAAAACTGGTAAGCAAAAATCTCTATATTTCCTCTTCTGTATGAGGCTAACAAGAGTACTTACCTCCTAGAGTTGTTGTGAGAATAAGATGAGATAAAACATTTGCAAAGTATTTTGTAACACTTAAAACTCTCTATAAATGCTAGCTATTATTATAATATCATTATTAATATTTATTCAATTATGCTTGTAGATTGATTGGTTAAACCATCAGAGCCCCAGGTATCTCTCAAAGAGAAGAGATTGTAGATAAGTTGCCAGTCTACATAGGTAGGGGGAATTCACAAGGATTTGCTCATGCTGAAGAAACCATAAACCTAGACCAGATCTGTGTGTATGTGTGCGCGCATGGCTGTCAGTCTCTGTCTCTCCCTGTGTCTCTCTGTCTCCGTTTCGATCACTCTGTCTCTAATTTCTCACTCTCTGTCTCTATCTGTGTCTCTCTCTGTCTTTCTCAGCAAGGGTGCTAGAAAATAAGCACACTATATTTGGAAGGGAGTTAAACTTGGAGTTCTAAATTTAGAGCCATAGGACCTGAGTATGAATTACAATCCTACCACTTAGCACTTCTGTATGTCTTTGGAAAAATCACTCAATTTCTCTAGGCCTCAGTTTCTTTAACTGTAAAATGGGTGCAGGTAGATTTTGTGTCAGTGAAGTTAGGTTCTTTATTGGTCTAGCTCTGTCATCTAATGATATTTTGATCCTAACCTGCAATTAACACATAAGTAATGAATGAACTGAGCCATGGGACTTAAGGAAAGTGACTTGCCTACGTCAGTGGCAAAGTCAAGCTTAGAACCCAGGTGTCCTGACTTCTGGTTTGAGAATAAAGTCTAGAACACAAGCCCCTAGTCACAGTTCTAGTGCAAAGCTTAGAACCCAACTCTCTAATCTCTCAGTTCTAGAACAAAGCCCAGAAACCAGGTCTCCTGATGTACAGTTCTAGAGGAAAGCCTAGAATCAAAATCTCCTGATTCACAGTTCTAGAGCAAAAACTAGAACCCAGGTCTCCTGATTTATAACTCTCAAGCAAAGCCCAGAAACCATATCCCCTTTTGTATGGTCCTAGAGTGAAAGCCTAGAAAGTAGACTTGATTCATAGTTCTAGAGAAAACCCAGAAACCAGGTCTCCTGATTCATAGTTCTAGAGTAAAGGCTAGAAGCCAGGTCTCCTGATTCCCAGTTCTAGAGCAGAACCTAGAGCCCAAGGCTCCTGACTGCCAGTCCAGTTTCTTTTCTACTGTAGAATAAATGATCATTGACTGACATTAAGTGGACCTTTTGATCTGTCAATAAACCTAGGAAGCTGGTGCTTGGGTCAGTTTGTCTTCTTTGATTTTTGTAAAGAAGGATTATGGGATCATAGATCCAAATATGAAAGGGATCTTCTAGTTCAACGTCTAATTTTGCAGATGAGGAAACTGAGGTCCAGGGAAGTGACTTGCCCAAGGTGGCATAGATAGGAAACAAAAGAACTGAAATTTGAACTCAGGTCCTCTGACTCCAAATTCCACCTTCTTTCCTCTCCACCAACTGCTGTAGTTCACAAAACACCTGGCAGACCTTCTAGGATTAAATCCCTAAAGGGAATGTTGGAGAACATTTCTGGGACTATGTGGGAACCATCCCTGGTTGTTTCAGAACCTATCAGACAAAGTCTCTGAACTGACAATGTGCAGAGCATACTAGTGCTGTCTCTGCTGTGGTCAGGGGGAGGAGAAAGAAAGCATCTCCCTGGCTGGTTTGTCTCTCTCTCTCCAACTCCCCTTCATCATGCGCACTCAGTATAAACCTGTGACAGAAGCACTGGCATCTCCCCCTTGCCCCACCCTTCTCCTCCTTGCCTTGTGAAGTAAGGGCATAATTGTTGGAAAGCAGTTTTTGACTGAATTTTCAATGAGCATTTTGACAAAAAATAATATTGGAACCAATCTTTATCAAACATTCATGTGTCGTGTGAGAGATAAAAACAGGAATCCATAATTCATACCGCAGTGTGTATTACCAAGTGTGAATAAAAGGCTGAATTTAAATGAGGAGTTTCAACAATATTTCCTGCCAGGCATCTGTTTTAATCATCCACATTATTCACTAGGTTTTCCAGAACAGTAAATCTTAAATATATATTTGTGTTGGGGAGAGTGCGTATGTGTGCGTGTCTGTATACACACAAGGACACACATTCTTTCGCACACACAGTTTAAGTATGCACATATACATTTGAGTGAATGTATACCCACACAAAGACAGCTCTGAATATTGAAGAGGAGAGTGACTTCCCAGGGATCTAGGCTTGCTCACTGGGCTAATCTTTGATGCCGAGTTCCATCCGGAGCTGCCCACTTGCCCAAATGGGCCCCAGAGATCTCAAAGTTGGAGATTTTCCTGGGAAGCTCAGGATCTTTCTCAAGTCTGAAATGCAGCTCAAATTCAATGGTGGGACTGTGGGGTGAAATTTCAAACATTCCACCAAGTTCGACAAGTTTGTGTTATATGCCTTTTGGGGCAGAGCTATGACTAGGAATTCTAACATCTGGGCTGAGTTCAGTTGTGGGATGGTTGGCACAGGAGAGAGGAGGAAGAGGATGTCAGTGGCTATAGAGAAAGCAGGAAAGAGGTAGAGAAGGGTGGGCCCCTCTGGGGGGTGAGGCTGGTCAGTGGGAGGCTAGAGGGCTGAAGGAGAGTCATGGATGGCAGGGTGCCCCCTGGTCATCAGCATCATGTCCAATAAATCTCATAAGTAGTTAGTTGCTGCCTATCCTAGGCAGCAACAGTTTGGGAGCACTTGGAGGAGATGTAAAGAACCATAGAGATATTCAGCATGTTAGACATCAGCACAACAAGAGGGTGGGGCGAAGACACGATTTGTTACCTTGGGTAAGGTCAAAAATTGGAGTCAGCCATGTGCTATTTACAGTCAATCCAAGGCTTTGATCCTTCACTGGAACTTGTCTTAAAATAAAAGAAATACTTTTATGCCATGGAAAAATGTGGTTCTCTAATGTTAGAAATACGTGATTTCCTTTTTTAAAAGTTTAGTTATTGAAGCCTAGGAGATTTATTGCTTGGTGGCAAACATTTTGGTACAGGGCTTCTTGGACATTTGCCAGGCTGACCTGCTGAGATACACAGTCTGTCACAAGGTGTGTCCTCAGAGATCTCTCAGCTATCTAAGAGCTGTCAGGGTTTGGGGCCTTCTGGCATAGACTTTGGGAACCCAGGGTCACCTCCAAATCAGGTTGAGATTTTGGATTACCACCTATTAAGCATTGGCTTATCATCTGGGCCACTGAAAGAGTACCCCTCCAAAGAGAACATAGAGCTTTTAAAATAATTAATAATCACATTAAACAATGTTCCTTGTTTCATTCTTCCTTCTTCCACCCCATCTGCATTTCCATATTACCCCTTCCTCTTTTCCTACTGCTAGTTCCCCCTTTGTTGAAAAGGTTAGAGGGGCCTCTTGGGATTTTAAGTAAAAGAAATACATTTTTCCTTTGAGTGTGTTGGTGATATTTGGAAAAATAAATAGTTCAATATTAGTAGGAATCTCAAGTATGGATGCAAAAGATAAATCCAAAGTATTCGTCCCAGATTCTAATGACTTCGATATCCATGGACCTTCTTAATATACAATTTCACCTCTGTTTGCCAGCATACCCTTCTCCTATGCTTTGTCCCCAACTCTAATTAGAATGGTTTCATCGTTACCCTTCCTTCCACACCACCATGCTCCTGTCCAGCTCTTTGGTCATGTTTTTCTCCCTTCCCCTCTTACTCGTCCTAATTAAATCTTTCTCATTCTTCAAGCTCTCCTCCTCTAAAAGGCTGTCCTTGGATACTCTAGCCTATGGTAATGCCTCCCTTCTCTACAGGCCTCTAGAACATATCTGATATATTAGGAGAAAATGTAAGGCAGGAGAAAAAACATTAACAAATGTAGTAGGCTCCTGTCTTCCACTAACTCTGGGCCCTGTGGCTGATTCCCCATCGGCAGCCCCACAGAGCATTGCTCAGGACTAGGCGCTCACTAGTTGCGTGATAAATGTTGGTTGCAAGGTGGATCAGCATCGTCTTCCTGCCTGGTGGGACTTAAAAGTGCCATCATGCTGTCAAGAGTTGTGTCTCTGGGAGATGCTTTATGCCTGGAGTGATGCGGGTGGTTCTGACACAATCAGAAGAGGATACCAAGATCCCTTTTATTGGTCCGGTTAAAATGTGGCCTACCCTATGGGCTAATGCATTTCTCTGAGTGCAGATTTCTGTCTCTCTGTTTAGGTTACACTTTGATGCCTTATCGTGTTAAAAGAGGTGATCCTTTCTGAAGTCTCATTGCCATGACCTTTGTCTCTGACCATCTCCATCCTACAGAAGAAATGGGCTGAACCCCTGAATTCCCTGACTACAATAGGTGAGCTTTCTGCCTTATCTTGCCAGGCCTGAGGCAGCTATAAAATTTATTGAAGTTTCCTCACTACCCTCCTAACAAGGTGCTCTTTCCCCTCCCTCTAGTGACCCTCATGTATTCTTCCCTTTGTTAGAATATAAGGTCTTGGAAGGAATGAATTTTGTATCACTAGCACTTAGTACAGTGCCTAGAATATAGTAAGAACTTACACAAAATTTTTCTCTCTCTTCCTCCTTCCTTTTCTCTCGGTCTATCTTTCTATCTATCTATCTATCTATCTATCTATCTATCTATCTATCTATCTATCTATGTCTATTTTCCTATCTTTCTATATCCATCTCTTCTATCTATCTTTTTCTCTGTTTATCTATCTTTATTCTTCATCTGTCTACCTTTACCTATCTATCTTTCTTTATCTATTCTTTATCTAGTTATCTCTCTCTCTCTCTCTCTGTTTCTGTCTCTGTCTCTCTCTTCCTCTTTCTCTCTCTCTTTCTCTTTCCAACTACCCTGAGTATTTGAAGGTTCTGTTAACACAATGCAAACTTTGGTAGGCATTTTCACTGACAAGATTTCAGATCTAGAGCTGGAAGACGCCAGAAAGGTCATGGAATGCAACTCCCTCATTTTGTGGATGAGGAAACAGACCAAGAAAGAAAAAGTGATCTGTCCAAGGTCACCGAGGTAATTAGTGACCTTGCTGGGCCATAAAGTCAGGTCTTCTGACTTTTATTACTTCCCTAGGTAGAAAGTAGCAGAGACAAGTTTTGAGGAGTCAGAGTGATACCATAAAAAGGGCACTGGCTCTGAAGCTGCTTTTCACCTCTGTGGCCTTGGGCAAGTCACTCCCCTGCTCTAGACATTTGTGTCCTCATGTGTTAGACTGCATAGACTCTCAGTTTCTTTCCGGCTTGAGACTGATGTTCTCAAGATCTCAGCCAGTGCTATTTTTCCTTGTATTACCAATTTTGAAAATATGAGTCCAGCAATGGACACCATGACTACTGTCCAAAGCTTAAGCAAAAAGCCCAGCTAAATGTAGAGAGACTAGAAACCAAAAGGTGATGAATTTTTCTGATCCCAGAAATTTATGAATATGATCTACAAAGTCATGGAAAGAAGGTGATCTGCAGCATTGGACGAAACAAACCCATTTTGGTGAAATGCTGAATTTTTTAAATTGTAGCCAAGAAATGAAATTGCCTGGAGTTTCTTAGAGAGAGTGATTTTCTTAGCAGGCAAAAAGCAAATGTGGCACAGATCCAAAAATAAAAGACCTTCTGCTAATTTTCTTTTTTCCCTTTGTGTAGCTTTGGACAAACCTCCCTAAGTCTCAGTTTCCTCATCTATAAAATGAATGGGTTGAGCTAGATGCCCTCTGAGGTTCCTTCTGGCTCTAGAGCTATGCTCTTATAACTTAATATACAGTTCCTGTCTCTTGTGACAATCAGATCTTCGGCAGACAATTGACTCCAAGTCTATAAACCTTGAGTGACTTATGACCTGTTGATCTATTTAGATTAGCAGAGAGACCCTGGGAATTTTGAGAGGAAAGAACTTCCATGGCTCTCAGAGAATAAAGACACAAAAATCCTTAAGATACTTGGAGGGAAAGTACAAGAAGGATTTTACAAGACCTGGGGGTAGGGAGAAAGGAGACCATCTCCAAGGTGAGAACATAGGCCCCTAGTAGGGAAAGGAATCGAGGTCTGTCCAACTCTACCTCATTTGAACATGGTCCATCTTTTCTGCTACAAGGAAAAAGCTGGAGAAGGAGGATTCTTGCCAATTCTGCTCATCCATGACTGTCTGCATCCCTGAAAGCCCTACAGGAAGGAAATTCCCCCATTTACCCATTTGTTTGTGATGTCCCTCCCTACTTATACAGCTGACAGTGTGGTGGAGTCTCAACAGCTGCCCATGTCTTTGGTGTTTTAAGGTTTCCAAAGGTTTTCCTCACAAAAGAGACTCTTTCCCAAGATTTCTTCCCAACAGCTTTGGGGTTCAAGGATTATGATCCTACTAATGAGAAAACTGAAATCTAGGGGACTGATATAATTTTATTAGGGCTCCATAGCTAGAAAGTATCAAAGCAAGACTTTGAAAGAAAAAAAGAATGAATAAAAACGTACTTATTAAGCACTTACTATGTATGAAAAAACACCATGCTAAATACAGGCGATACAAATAGAAAGGGAGGATGGTCTTCGATTGCAAGGAGCTAACATCTTAATGACAGGGGCATGAGAGCAGGTCAGCTTGCATTTACAAGTCATATAGAAAGGTCCCATGATCCTTAGGATGTCTAAGCAAAGCAAATGCTGATACAGGTTCTTTAGTGTCATTTCCACTCAAAAGTCAGATTAGCTTCAAGTTATTTCCTATTTATTTGCATATATTTGTTTACATTTTGACTCCCCTATTGAATGATAAGCTCACTGAGGGCAGGAACTGTCTTTTGCCTCTTTTTGCATCCCCAGGGCTTAGCACGATGATCAGAACATAGTAGGTACTTAATGAATGTTTATTGAATGAATGAATGACATTGAACCATTTGACAGGGCCAGAGACTTTGAAGACAAGAACTTTCTTGTCTGGATCTTTGGTAGCAGTGACCATAACATCTTCAGGAATGGATGCTTACTCCCCAGGATAATGGCTAAGGACACTGGACTGGAAGTATTATTCCCAAAATTCTTGGGTTAAGGATCCTGGTTTTGTCTCCAACAAAGTTTGAGGGAAGATTGTAGCCCAAGAAGTAGTGGTTTAAACGCAGGTTCTCTCTCCCTCTGTCTCTCTACCTCTCCCTTTCTCTCTCTCTCTCTCTCTGTCTCTCTGTCTCTCTCTCTCTCTCTGTCTCTCTGTCTCTCTCTTTCTCTGTCTCTCTCTCTCTCACTTTCTCTCTCTCCCCCTTTCTCTCTTTCTTTCTCTCTCTGTCTCTCTGTCTCTCTCTCTTTCTTTCTCTCTCTCTCCCCCTCTCACTTTCTTTCTTTCTCTCTCTCTCTCACTTTCTCTCTTTCTGTTTCTCTCCCTCTCGCTTTCTCTCTCTCTCTCTCTCTCTCTCTCTCTCTCTCTCTCTCTCTCCCCTCCTCAGCCTCTTAGACTGTCTAGCTGCCATCAGAGCTCAGCTTAAGCATACCTATATAAGTAATGAAGGTAATAAGCATTTATTAAGCACCTACTATATTCTAGCACTGTGCTAAGTGGTGTACAACTTTTACTTCACTTGATCCTCATGGCAATCCTGGGACATGGGTCTTATTATTATTCCTATTTAGAGTTGAGGAAACTGAGGTAAACAGAGGTTGAATGACTTGCTCAGGATCACAGGTGTTTGTGGACAGATTTGGAGTCAGCTTTTCTGATCTCAGGCCCAGGCCAAAGTCTTTCTTGCTGCGCCCCTCTCCCTCTTTCCCTCCTCTCAGAAATTGGCTTCTGTTGGCTTTGTATATATTTTCTACTTGCTCATATGTGAGTGTTATTTTCCTTAGTAATGTGTAATCTCTTTGGTAGCAGGTACTATTTTTGTTGTATTCTCGGAGTCTGGCACCTAGCAGGAGTTTAATAAACGCTTACTGGCTGATTGATTCATCTCAAGCCCACTGCTTCCACAGAAGTGGAGTAGAGTATAGTAGAAAGACTACTAGCCCAAGAACCAGAAGATCTGGATTTAAAACTTGTCCCAAATGCTTCCTAAGTAACCTTTGGTAAGTCACTTAGCCTCTTTGGGCCTCTGTTTCTTCCTCTGTAAAATGTTGGGAGGAAGGGGTCATACTAGATGGCCTCTGATGACCCTTTGAGTTCTGGATCTGTAGTTCTAAGACTTGCCCAAACTCATACAACAAAATTAGGCTGGGAAGTCAAATATTCACACTGAAACATATTAGGCCTGCACAGGTCCCTGCACCATGGCAGGATCAGGACATTAGAGGAAAGGGCTCCATAGGAGTGTCTAGGACCTCAAATGCAACTAGGGCTGGTCTTGCATATCTGCCTCTATCATACATTTGGTAAGGCAAGAAGGTTCTTTTCATTATTCCTTTCAGGAGATAATGTTTTAGTCATGTCTGACTCTTTATGATTCTATTTGGGGTTTTCTTGGTAGAAATACCAGAGTGGTTTGCCATTTCCTTCCCCAGCTCATTTTACAGATGAGTAAATCAAGTCAAACAGGGTTAAGTGACTTGCCCAGGGTCACATAGCTAGTAAATTTCTGAGATCAGATTTGAACTCATGAAGATGAATCTTCCCTACTCCAGGCCTGGCACTGTATCCATTGTACCACCTATGCCTTACTGCCTTCTAAGCTATTCAGTACAGGATTTGAGTCTATACTTTCTTCATGATTTCAAATGAAACAACATTGAATTTTGAGTCAGAGGATCCGACTTCAAATAACAATTTGTTCCTTATTAGCTATGACCCTTAGCAAGGAATTTTAGGTTTCTGAGCCTCAGTTTCCCCATCCTTAAGTGTATTCCAACTCTTGATGTATGATCTTCTACTATCCTATGAATCTTGTGATCAAGGACCCTGGCACTTGATCCATTGAACAGAGTCCACAAATACTTGTTGAATTGATGGATTGATTGATTGATCTAGTTCACTGACAATGCTTCTGGACCACCCTTTGACAGCTGTTGGAAGTTTCTAGTTTTCCTTCCTCTTCCACTTTCCTAATCATTATAATAGGTTCTCCATGCCCCAATTGAAATGACTGCTGCATTACCTTTCATAGTTCTATTACCCACATCATTGAGTCTCATTATTAGGGACTCAAGAATGTTTAGACTTCTAGTAACTCCTGGCCAGGAACAGTTGGTGGTTCTGCCTAGCAGGTTGTGTTGTTGTGTGATTGCTGTTGTTGGATATTTTTTGTCGTTGTTGTTTTTGGATAATAATCATGAACACATGATGCTCTGAACACAACACTGAGAATCTGTTTCAACAAGCCCCGCTGTGAGTTAGTGGTAAATATTGCAAAAAAAAAATCACGAAGTTTTTAATTATGCCAAGTCTTCAGGGAATGATAGGACAGATTGGGCTTGTTTCAAGAACATTTCGGTAACGGTGGGTAGGGCTCCAAGTCTAAATGATTGAAATTAGAAGAGATCCTTGTTCTATGACAGTTACTATTGCTTTCTTCCCTTTTGCCCATTTAAAGATATAGACAAGCTATTCCAAAGGGAAGGAAAGGCTAAGAGACAGGTAAGTAATATAAAAATCTTTGGGGTTCCCTGCTTTTTCATTCTTCTAATTCCCACAACTGGGGCCCCACCTGCTGCCTCACTCCCCTGAAGTCTCTGGGATAGATCTGGACCCTGGGATTCATCATTTATTGACACAGTATCAAATCAGCCTTCTTATTCACCATTTTTTCCCTTCTATTTGAGGTCCTAGTTTCTAAGTGTGTAACTATGTCTCTCTGTTACCTCCTATGCTTGAGTTGCTGCTTTTATTTCCTGTGCATTTCTTCTAGGTCTGGTGTCTGGATAGAATAAGGGAGGCTGGAAAAGTCTTTGGTTCTGGAAGTACATAGACCTGAGTTAAAATCCCACCTCTGATGCTTACCACCTGTGTGACATTTGGCAAACCACATTACCCTGGGCCTCAATATCCTCACTTGTTAAATGGATTAGGTGACTTCTAAGCCTTCCAACTCTATGATCATATAGAGGGAGAAAAAATGGTGAGATTCTATACCAAAAATCATCAAACAATGGGCTAGGGTATGTCGTTTAGACCAAAAGCCATTTGAAAGTATGCTTGGGAGACTGAACCTTTTTGTCACTGAAGTGATAAAGGCAGTAGCTTTAATAGGAACTACAAGGTAGAGGTAACTTGGATTAGATGGGGATGGTGGTGGAGGTGCCTATAAAAGAGAGTGGCAACAGAGATGCTGCATGATAGAACTTGATGTGTCTTGTCATTGAGTATGTCCTATGGATCCTACTTACTTTAGTCTGAGACTTAAGACAATTCTTAATCAGGATCTGGAAGATGTGATAAAGAAATATAGTTTGCACCTCAGGAGGGTACTAAGAAAAGGTGCTAAATATTGTGTGGTAAAGGCCGAACAAAACCATTTTGGGTCAGGAGAATTATATTTAAATTTGAAATTAATTTTTTCTGCAGGAGTTGTATGATGCAAGTCACTTATGGGTTGATAGAGTTACAAGGTAGAGTTCACCCTAACTGATGTTCTTTAAGCAAAGGCTGGATGACCATTTATTGGGTGTATTACATCAGGGGTGCTTTTTCAAGTATAGATTGGACTAGGCAGTCCCTAAATTTCTTCCAGTTCTAAGATTCTGGGAACCTCTCTAAGCCTGTTTCCTTATCTGTAAAATGGGGATAAAGATAGAGTATGAAGCTCAGAACATCATTTAAACCATTTACATACAGGCATTAAAGGGTGAGAAATCCTGGCAGAGGAGATGGAAGATTGATTTTGTAGTCAGGAATACATGGGTCCAAGTCTTATCTCTGATATATACAGATATGGCTCAACCTCCTACTGCCCTAGGCAACTTTATAAGACTCTAAGTTATGGATGAATCACCAATTTGCATCAGTATAGGGAATTTAAACACTGAGCATTCCCTGAACTACTGAAGTCACAAGTCCGTACCCCAAAATAAGTAAGTCAATCAAACAAGAATTTAAGTGCCTACTATGTCCTAGACACACACATAATCAATAATGCACATACAAACATTTACATGCCTTGCTAGTCACCAAGAAAGATTCAAAGATAATTAAATCCCCTGCCCTCATGAAGAACCCATATACAAATAAACTATTCCATTCTGCACTATACTTACTCTGTAGTCATGCTCTTAGGCAATACCATGTAATTATCATATCTTAAATGAATTACAATGTGTTCTGTGAGCTGTGGGGAAGGACAGACTTCTTGTTTCTAACAAAAGTGAAACATTAAAAAATGAGCCACAAACATCACTGGTCTCTAATCTTTGTATCTGTCTGTCTCTGTCTGTCCCTATCTGTCTCTCTCAGCCACATTGCTTTTTGTTTTCCAATGACTACAGTCTTCTTTTTATTCTTCTGACTGAATTCTGATAACTCCTCATAGTGCTAGCTAAGGTCCTCTAACCTGAACTAGATAGAGGTAGAGTATTAGGGGATGCAGATAAAAAATATTCTAGCTTTATTCCTGGGGTCTTTGTGGATGTGTGTGTACTTTTCTTTTTGTCCTGTGATTTTATCAGTGTAGGAATTACCACTGAGGAAGCTCCCTCTGTCAATGCAGTTCAACAATTGTATTAAAACTTAGGGTCTTGGAGAATTGTCTGGGGCAGATAGACAGATAGAAATAGATAGATGATGGATAAATAGATGTATAGATAGATGATAGAAAGAAAGAAAGAAAGAAAGAAAGAAAGAAAGAAAGAAAGAAAGAAAGAAAGAAAGAAAGAAAGAAAGAAACAAGTGTAGATGGATGGATGGATGGATGGATGCAGGTAGGCATGGATAGATGGATAGATAGGTAAGTAGGTAGGAGGTAGACTGATAGAAAGATAGATAAATAGATGGATAAATAGCTAGATGGATGCATAGACAGAAAGACAGAATATTTATGAAGTGCCAATTATGTAACAGGTACCCTTTTAAGTGTTAGGGCTATAGATACAAGCAGGCAAAACAATCCTTGCCTTCAAGGAACTTCCATTCTAATGGAAAAGATAATGCATAAATGGAAAATGGAAAATGGAAAATGGAAGGGATGAGTATAAGGAGGATTATGTAGGTCCCAGCAGGGGCTGACTTCAGGCTTGGAAGCCTGGTCCCTATGAAGATAAAGCTGAACTAGCAGAGTGAAGTCCAGGTACTTTGTGAAGAGGAAAAAGAGGTCTGAATAGAGGTGGCAAGGAGACTAAAATTATTTACCCAGAGAGATTACATGATGACCCAAACCATAAAGTTACTCAGGTAGTAAATGACAAAGGTAGAATTTGAAATCAAACCTTCTGATTCCGAATCTGTTCATGACTTTTCCCATTGCACCATAGAGTCTCCAGTTTTAATCTTACTTGCTTTGGGCACAGAGAAATTAAGAAACTTTCCCATTGTTTCACATCTAGGTGTTTCAGAGGCAAAACTTGAACCCAGGTCTTCTTAAGTCCAAGGTCAACTTTCTACCCATTATGCTTGCCTGTCCTTCATGTGTGTGTTATGTGTACATGGGTATAGATCACCCTTCTCAGCACAGAGGTCTTTTCAGCAGCAGAGGATACTGAGGGAAATGTCACTTAGTATTTTTGCTATACGGTCTTAGTCACAGATATTTAAAATGCCTCCTGCATCTTTCAAAATGGCTCATGCTTTTAGTTCCAAGAATATTTTTGCTTACTAGTTGAAGCTGTTGTGCAGTCAATGTACATGGCCCTTTAAATATCCATTAGTCAAAAGATTTCTTTCAGTTTGTGAATGAGCCCAATGTTCATTTTTATTTTATTTTAACTTTATTAATTTATTTTATTTATTTTTATTTTATTTGTCTTTTTGTGTTTTGTATTCAAAACACGCTATTAAAGAACATGACATCGTATCTTATTCGCCTCATGTCACAAGTTCAAACCTTAGAGTTGAGTTGTGTGTTTGAAGTCCTGTAGTCCTAGCTCTGCCATCTGCATGGCTTTGAACAAGTCTCTCAATATTCCTGGCTCAGTTTCCTTATTTGTAAAATGAGGGGCTTAGATTGGACAATCTCCAAAGGATCCTTCTAGCTTTAAGTTTGTGATCTTATTACCATGTGAAAGGAATCTGTTGTATTTATTTTCAGACGCAAAAGGTAGGACTTTCAACCAAATCATATGACTGACCCTTAAGAATAATGATTGGCAATAAGACAAGAAGAAAAATTGAGTCAATAAATACATGGAAGGGGAAACAAAACCATAGCTTTTTGTAGATGATGTGATGATCCACTTAAGGAATGACAGAAAGTCACCCCCCAAAAAAAAACCCAATTGAAAAAATGAATAACTGGGGCAAGAGAGCAAGGCATAAAATCTACATAAAGTATGAGTCTTTCTATATATTATCAGCAAAACCCTGAAGAAAAAGATAGAAAAATAAACTGCATTCAAAATAATGACAAAATGTATAAAATATTTGGAAGACTATCTACTGAGATACATATAATAATTATATTAATATGACTATGAAACACTATAGAAATAAAGATCCGAAGAGTTGGACAGATTAATCACTCATAGTTGGGTCATGCCAACATTTTTAAAAGGATGTTACTATCAAAGTTAATTTACTTATTCAATGTGGTATCAATTAAAATATCAAAGTGTTAGATCATAGAACTAGAAAAAAAGCAATAAAATTCATTTGGTGGGAATAAAGGTCAAGAATCTTAAGGGTAATAGTGAAAAAAAGAAACAGCCTAGCTGTACTAGTTTTCAAATTATATTAAAAAAAGAGCAGTAATCATCGAAACTACTTGGGACTAATTATAGAGAACAGAAATGGATCAGTAGGACAGATTAGGAATACCATGTACTGAAACAGATGATAGATACAAACAAAGACTTTAACTACTAAAACAAGGACTCAAAAACTGCTGGGAAAACGGGAAATCACAGATATTAAGTTTAGACCAACCAACATCTTACTCCATATTCCAAGATCAATTATTAATAAATACATAGAACAAACTAAGAGACAAAACATCATATAAGAAGCAAATTTTAGGAGCAAGGATGGAAATACTATAGCTATAAATAGGAGAAGAGTTAATGATCAATAAGGAATAGGAGAAATCACAGAAAATAAAATCACAGAAAATTTGGATTATATAAACTAAAAAATAAAAAGTTTTTGTCCCAACAAAATTAATGCAGTTAAAATTAGAAGAGACACAATGAATTGAGGATGGGAGAAGACTACAGTATGTTTCCCTTGCAAATTTTTGGAATTCAAAATCCATAAAGACCTCATTCTAAAAGAAGCACAAGAGCCATTCCCCAAATATATCCATGGTCAGAGGATATGAATAGACAGTTCTCAAAGGAAGTAATCCAAGCTATCAACAGGCATATGGAAAAATACTTCAGATCACTAATAATGAAAGAAATGCAAATGAAAACAACTCTTTCCGTTTGATACCCATCAGACTGGCAAAAATGGCAAAAAAAATAAAATCAAAATTGTTATAAGGACTAGGAAAGTATAGGCACACTAATAAATTGTGGGTAGATCTGTGAGTTGGTCTAGGCACTTGGAACAATGCCATTCCCGCACCCTCAACCTCCCCATGACTAACTTGTTCATGTACTCTTTGATCCAGTGATATTCCAACTAGCTTATTTTCTCAAAGGACAAGGAAAATCACCCATATACACAAAAATATTTATAATAGCCCTTTTTGCAGTGGCAAAGAACTGGAAACTGAGGAGTCACCTACTATTTGGGAAAATGACTGAAACAGTTATCATAGATGAATAAAATGGATTATTTTTATACCATAAGACATGAAGAAAGACATGGTTTCATAGAAACCTGAGAAGGTTTGTATTAAATGATGAAGAGTGACATAAGCAGAATTCAGAGAGCACAATAACAACATTATAAAGAAAAACAAAACAAAAAAACCCAAGAATTCTGATTAATGAGCAACCATGATTGTAGATGACCAGAGATGAAACATGTTCCATCCTATATAATTCTCGTAGAAAAACTGTCCTAAAATTCTCATTTTTTACCATGTTTCTTAGTGATGGCTTCTGCTGCTAATAACAATGTAGTTCAAATTTAGCTATTTGAGAGCAGGGATTGAGTTTTAGTGATTGCTTTTTGTTGGCTTATCTTTGAGTTTTTCTGTTGGTGTGTTTGCTTAGTGCCTAGCACAGTATCTGGTGTGTGTGTGTGTGTGTGTGTGTGTGTGTGTGTGTGTGTGTGTGTGTGTATATATATATATATATATATATGTGGTAGGCACTTAATCCGTGCTTGCTGGCTGACTATAACCTATCTGAAGGCAGGAACCATATTTGCTGCTTCACATCCTCCACAGGGGTTGGCCCAGACTTAGACGATGTGCTTACCAACTGATCAAACAACAGCCCAGTGCTCATTCCACCCTCAGAATGGATGGTTCTGTAGAGTCTCAATCTGACCTCTTGTAAATGCTGAGCTATGGGGTTTCACCCCTGAGCCAATCCTCCTTTCTCACCCCCACCTCATTTCTGCCGCTGTAATTAAAGGGAAAATGTTCTGCATTCATTGGCTTTGCACTTTATAAAATAACAGAGAGATGAATTAAGAGGTCCATATTTCCATTTCAAGGTTCACGTGCTTTTACAAACTGTGCAAAGTTGTGCTCTTAAAATCTGCAGCATCAGCAGCCAGCTCTGCGGCAAAGGCGGCCAATTCTCTTCCTTTCTCTCGTTGTCCCCCAGCGCAATTTCTAAATAAATGTGATGGTTAGGAATTCTGCATAGACAATTGCAAAATGTTATTCCTTGTGTTTCTCTGTCAGGCTTTGACTTTTCTTATGTTCCCTCCCCCCATTTTTCATTCTTTCTCCCCCTTTCCTTCTCTCTCTCTTTCTTCATCTTTTCTACTCTTTCTCCTCTTCTTTACCCTTCTCTCTTTCTCCCTTTCTTTCCCATTCTGTCATTTTCTCTTACTTTCTCTGTCTCTCTCTGTCTCTGTGTGTCTGTGTCTCTCTTCTATCTGTCTCTGTCTCTGTCTCTCTCACACACACACACACACACACACACATTCACTTTCAGAAAAATGTTCTCATGAAAGGGAAATTGAGAGGCCAAGTCTCATTCTTGCTCTACCTGACACTGAGATCTCCTAATATTCTGATACCTGGAACCCTGGAGGTCGTCTGATCCAAGATTTTTAACTGCAAGAGATTTTCTAACCTCTTCTCAATGTAGGAATTCTTCAACAGCAGCCCTTACAAATAAGGAAGTGGTCATCCAGTCTTTCCTTGAATGCTCCCGTAATAAGAAATTTTCTCCCTCCCAAGACATCCCCATTCCTTGGTAGGACAACTTGATTGCCATACTGAGTTGAGATCTGCCTTCCTGCAATTTCCAAACCACTGGTTTTAGTTCTATCCTTAAGAGTTATATAGAATAAATCAGATCTCTCTTCTATATGAGAGCCTTCAGATATATCGAGAGGTAGTGATCATATCCTGACCTAAACTTTTTCTTCTCTGGGCTAGATGTCTACCTATGGCATGACTTTAAGTCTTCATATCATCATCTGAGAGTCCCTCAGATAGCAAGGAGATCCAATCAGTCAATACTTAAAGAAATTAATTCAGACTATTCATTGGAAAGTCAAATATTGAAACTGAAACTTAAATGCTTTGATCACTTAATGAGAAGACAGGACTCATTGGGAAAGACCCTGATGCTGGGAAATATTGAAGGCAAAAGCCTGGACAGACCTTCAGAGATGGAGAAAGATAGAAGGGCCTGGCATGTTGTGGTTCACGAGTTCACAAAATGTTGGGCTCAACTGAATGAAGGAGCAAGAACAAAATCCTCCTGGTTGGTCTCAGCTGGATGTATTACAGATCATCAGTGGCCTTATTTCATAAGAGGTGGTGCCCAGAATAAGACAGAATACTTTAGATGTACTGATTCTTCCCCTGGCCCAAAAGGACAACCCAACTTTTGTTCCTGGCAGCACATCTTACTCAATACTTTCCATCTGGAAGGTAATCAAACCCTTGTGGACTGAACATCTGAAATGTAGATAGACATTGCGTAAGGGGAAAAGGATCTTTTATGAAAGAGGGTGTCAATGACTCCCACCTTTTGAATTTCTATCAATTAATTAAAGCAAAAATGTCCCTGTGTCCCCCATGATCTTGCCTAAAAGCACAGGAAAGTGGATACAGAAAATCAGAAAGCATGCATTCATGTAGGTCAGGCTAAGGGAGAGTTTGAAAATTCAAAGCATTCACTCATCACCTCAAGTCGGGGAGAAGCACTGGGTGAGATGGGCAGGACTTGAGTTTTGACATTTAAGGTTGCTGCTGAGAACCAGAGCTGCCTGGATCCAATCACCAAGTGTTAGCCGAGTATTTACTTGGTTTATTCTTGACCCATGTATAAGGGTGTAAAATATGAGATTCAGTATAACCTAGTGTTTCTAAGACACTGCCTCAGACACACTAGCTATGTGATCCTGGACAAGTCATTTAACTTCTCTGTGCCTCAATTTCCTCATGTGCAAAATGACAAGGTTGAATTGGGTTCCTTTTTGTGGTCCCTTTCAGCTCAAAGTCTATGATTTTATGAATTCTGACCTTAAGGAGCTGATACTCAAGTTAAACTAACAATGTATATGAATATAGATCATATTTTTGCTGTCATATTTGACTTTATCAGGGTAGGGAGTTGCTAGTGGTACAATTTAATTAATTGTCCAGAGGCTGTAAGTTGAGAGAGCTGCTTTGGGCACTGAGAGGTTAGCGACTGACTCAAAGTCATACACCTGCTAGTGTGAGAGGCAAGATCTGAACCTAGGTCCCCCAACTCCAAGTCCAGCCTTCAGTTGTCTCCATCAGGTTGCCTTTCAGCTATAATAAAACATGACACAAATTTGAAGGATTATTACACATGAGTTTACAAAGTGCCTTCCTTATGTGGATTCTGTGTGGTATTATTACTTTGCAGGAAAAGGGGTTGAAGCTCAGGGGTATTCAATGATGTACCTAATATGTTGTTGGGGTTCAGTCATTTCAGTCATGCTCAACTCTCTGTGATTCCATCTGGGGTTTTCTGGGCAAAGATACTAGAGTGGTTTGTCATTTCCTACTCCAGTTCATTTTACAGATGGGAAAACTGAGGCAAACAGGGTTAAGTGACTTATCCAAGGTCATCTAATATTTGAAGGCAGATCTGAACTTAGGTCTTCCTGATTCCAGGCCCAGCATTCTTTCCACTGTGCCACCTAATTGCTCCTGTCTTGTCCACTAGAAGAGCCCAAGGAGTCTTGTGTTATTTAAATACCCATAGAATCTAACATAACATCAGAGGAGTCCTCATCATCACTAACATACGGTGTGTCAATAAATCAAGTCATTTTTAATAATAGATCTTGGAGCCGAAAAGGACCTTAGAAATCACCTCGTCCAAAACTATTATTTTGAGGAAACTGAGTCCCAGAGAGCTAGCAGGTGTCAGAGATGGGATTTGAACCCAGACCCTTTGGTTGATTCCAAATTTAGAACTCTTTCAACTGTCCGGTACTTATATCTGTGTGCTCAGTGAAACAAAGTACAACAAAGGAAAGCTATAGAAGACTAGAGGGGAGAGAATTTTCTGGCAATGGGCATAATCAGGGAAGGCTTAGTGGAGAAGGTGGGGTTTGGGTTGGACCTTGAAGGACAGGCAGGATTTGGATATTGGGCCAAGAATCCAGGGAAGTTGACTGAAAAGCCCCAGATAATGAAAGCTCACAAAATCTCATCCCTTCTTCCTTCCTTTGGGATCTCCGACACAGCAAAAATTCCTGCTATTGCCTCGGGAGCCAGGAAGCATTGTTATGAAAATGTGCTTATTATTATCATCCTCATCAACATTATTATCATTATTAATAATACGATATTTGGGGGTGTTTATGCACATTAATTTTAAACACGCTTATGCAACACCAAGACTTGATGCTCCCACCAAGAAATAGTTATAACATGTATTTTTAATTTACATAAAATCATTTATGCTAATTTAATTAGTCCTTTGTTTACAGTCAAGGCTCACCGCTGGATTGCGATTTTTTCTTTTCCTAAGGCACATGGCTGCAGTTAAGAGCCACAGGCTAGATGTAGCCAGCCTGCAAGGACTCTGAATTCCAAAGTGATGAGGAAGAGAGGAAACCTTCCAGGGCTGGGTCCAGTATGTGGATGGATGACTGTGTGACCAGGGGTGGGGGAGGGAGGATGAAAAAGAGGAGGGGAAGGGATGGGGTATGTCTTTATGGAACGTGAGGTATGGTGGTTGTGAAGTGTACTAGACTAGGATCAGAGCCTGTGTGGCGCTGTAGAATAGGACTGAATTTAAGCCGTTAAAAAATAAAACAAAACAAAACAACAGTCTGTGGCTTGTTTTTAACATCATGTTAATCTCCCAGTATATCCCCCTCCTTCTCATTGAACCCTCCCTTGTAAAACAGTTGAGTATAATTGAACAGCAGAGTGATCAAGTGTGATGAAGGGTGCTACATTCCACACCTATGGCATCCTTCACTCACTGCTAGTCTCTACCTAGAGCAGTGATGTGTGCTGTACGCTCTGTTCTCTGGAACAGAGATTGGAATGTGGTTCATTGCAATTAATCTGTATTTTCTGCTTTTTAATGAACCCAAATCTGACCACAAATCTCCTCCCCGCTAGCCGCTACATCTCGGGCGATTCACAACCTCTCTGATCATCAGCTTCCATCTCTATATAGCTGACACAATGATATCTGCTCTCTATTTCATGAGGTTATTGTTGGGAGTGGGGGTGGTGATCAGATGAGCTCTGTATGGGTACACGCTTTGGAAATAGTAAACTGCTCTATTAATTAGCAGACCCAGCTCTGTTATCATCTCTGTCACAGATAACCTGCATGATGTATCCTTATTTCTCAGTTTCTTCATCTGGAAAATGGGAAGAGCAATTCTCGTGGGCAAAATGAGGATATAATTGAGAGTAGTGGACATGAAAGGTGCCCGGGAGATTCAAGGTGGCATTAGTCAGGCTTAAAAAATGAAATGGAAACCACTGGGCTCATTCATCTCTGTTTGACAGCCCAGCTTCATTCATTCTGTACTGTTCCGTTCTTGTGCTGATACTGACAACCTCATTGAGTTCCAGGGAACTTGAAAAGACCCTAGTGGACTGATCTTTCTATACATTTCAGAGCTGATTAACACCAGCCAGGCAAATCTTCTAAATGGTAGAAGTTATCTATGTTGTTTTCAGTGCTTCCAGCCTCCCTTTCTGGATCCCATCCTGCCCTCTTCAGTAACTACCTTCCTAATGCTGGCTCTGAACTTTAGCTTATCTAAAACAACCTTTTCAATTTTCAGATGGAATACAGGCTCAGGAATACAGACTCAGGGAAGTCAAGAAGTTAGCCTAGGATTTTAACCCATGCACTCTGACACAAAATCTAGAGCTCTTTCCATTATGCCATATTTTCTACCTCTCTTAAAACCTTTCTGGGAAAGCTCTGATACAGCATACACTAAAGAAGCATTTAATCATTCATCCATCCACCCATCCGTATATCCATCCATTTACTCAATAATTATCTAGTTCTGAATCTTCTCTATGCAACCTTAAGCAAATCATTTCCCTCTCTGGGCCTCAGTTTCCTCCTCTGTAAAATGAAAGGGTCAGAACAAATGACTTCTAAGTTCTCCTTTAGTCCTAAACTTATGATCTACGAATGGCACTGGCTGTTACAGAAATATATAATATCATAATAAATTGTAACATAACACAATAAATAATGCAGTCTTTCTTTACCACAACATATCACACACACACACAGAGCTTTCTATCTCCATTTTCTCACAATCAGCCCCAGAAGATGTTAGATCAACCTTATTTAGTGAATCATAGAAAAGACAATATTACTCATCTAAGGAAGGCAGCATTCTGACCCTTCCTAACAGTGCACGTATTGATGGTGCCTCTTGATAGATTGCAAGATTTATTGTCCCTTGCATATCAGGATTTATTGACTTGCAAGGTTAGATATTGACCAATAAAAAAGTGGAGGTCAATAGTTGATTTCAAGTCAATGGCTGCCTATTATTTCACCTTCCCTGAAAGGGATGTCTCGATCTTGACAATGAATGGATTGGATGATGATGATGGTGTGCTTCTCTACCTGGCACTCTGTATTATTGGCTAAAATGTTCTTGGTGAATCAGTGGATATTCACTGGAGCCTGTGCCTTTGAGAGGCTCAAGGAGAAAATCACTGTGGCATCTGGGTTGGCAGATCACATCCCTGCTTCCCAATGCTGATAGAAGAAGCAAGATTCTGCTCACCCAAAAAGCAGGGATACTTCATATACCATCCCTGAGATTGGGTTTCCATCATTTTCCTTTGTACTGGCAGAAATTAGTGTTATGGAATTGAAGAGCAGGATCACAAAGTGCCATTTTCCTTAGGTACCAGGTGAAATTATAGATTTAAAAAATTTTAGAGCTAGGAAGAACCTTAGCATCTAGCCTAAACCCCTCATTTTCCTAAAAAAATCCCAGACAAATGGGAAGGACTTGTCCAAGATCATAGAACACCAAAATGGCACAACCAAGGCTGGAATCCAAATGATCAGCATCTTGGAACAGTGGAAAGGATATTGGATTTGTAGTCAAAAGATTTTTGTTTGGATCTTAGCTCTGACCCTGTACTCGTGGATCTTATCCAACAAATGAAGGATTTAGACTAGATGGTCTCTGAGGTCCCTCCCAGCTCTTGTTTTATTACCCTAGGATTTCTCAGTCTAGTGCTCTTTCCATATCCCTCTTGGTGATATTCTGAGCTTCCAAACTGGGAAGCCTCCATTGGGAGCTGGTGAACAGGGGAAAAAAATGGTAGACTCTAGGGCTTGTTCTAGGTAGAGAAAAGGACTGAGGAGCAGGAATGGTTATGTCTGTTCATCTGATCCAAACCCATCCAGATGTTACTAGGCAGCTTCTGGAGGAAAGAAGACAGGGTTCAATTACATTGCCCAGGGACTTGGCACTCACCTTATAATTGGCCCCCCAGCTGTCCAACTCAGAAGGAATGCCTCTGAATAAGGTCCCCTGCTAGGAGGGGCATGGGAGGGCAAGCCCTAACTAATGAAGTAAATAACCATCATGACCTTTCTCTCCTTGGAACCAAACCTAGCAAGGGGCTCTTGGGAGAGCATTGGGAAATGCCCATGCTGGGCCCTTTGTGAAGATGAACCTCCCTTTGGGACGCTTGGATCCTATGGGGAACTTGGGTGGGGGCTTAATTTAGCTTCTCTCCTCCTACCTTGCCACATTGTGCCAGACATCAGCATGTGGATACAAGGAGGCCTTGTAATGAGCTTCTATAAAAAGAACCGAATCTTGACTCTTGGAACTCAATGCTCAGAATAAACAATGGGGAAGAATCCTATTAAAAACCACTGTGAACTTGGACAAATTAAGCCCTTGGGAAAGCTGAACAAAGAATACATTTTCCTTGTGTCGAACCAAGATCAATAGGGAAAAACAAATAATTTGGAGAGGGAGCAGTGATAACGACACTCAGGTACATGCAGGCTGGCTTTTTCTTCCCTTCTCCAGGATCTTCCCTCCACCCTCCCCCAATACAATGAATGATAAGTGGGGTCCAAGACCATGAATGGACATCAGCTGTTTGTAGCCCAAAGGAAGCTGTGTCACATCTGTCTTTATTGCACTGTGGCGAGGTTTTGTTCCCTCCAGGCTATGTCTGCTTCCTCTGTTTTCTCAGCATTCTGTATGAGGAAACGTGGTCAGACAGAGTGATGCCTGTCTGCTTCTTTGGTGGTCAAATCGCAGCTTTTTGGGTTTTTGGTCAGTCCCCCTTTCCTTTCTATAGAAATCAATGATCATATATTTAAGCTGGGAGAGATCTCAAAGGTCATCTTGTCCAAACCCTTCATTTTTACAGTTGGAGAAACTGAGGCCTAGAGTGTTTCAGTGACTTGACCAAGGTCACACAGGTTGAAGCCAGACCCCCATCCCAAATGTCCCAATTTCCTCTGTGTTATTCTGCCTCTCCCCTTTACTGTAGTTATAGACACCAGGCTAGTAGATTCAATCTCAGGCATTAACAGGGTAGTTTGGTCCCTACCGTGGTGTGATCTGAGGGGTATTTGGAAAGGTACCCACATTCACCCACACTGTTATGTCTCTCATTCACCTCCTCCACTTGCCACTGTGTCTGAAGTTTCCTCCTTAGAGATTCATTTCTCCCGTTATTCCGATCAGTCTTTACTGGTTTGTAAAGGCATTTATAAGTCACCTACTGTATGCCAGATACTCAACAAGGCCTTTGGGAGAAATATAAACATGAAACAACTCCATCCTGCTGGTAGCTTCCATTCTATTAGTGAAGGTGAGTGGGGTGGGGTGGAGAATCCATAGCATGGACACAGCTAAGTGGATGCAAAATAAAGTGAGGAGGGACAGTGAATACCCCAACAAGGAGGGGACCAAGGAAGACTTACCTGAGGAGGCAGCAGCTGACTTTAAAAGAAGACAGAAATCCTGAGAAGCAAGGAAATACTACTACTCCTTCTTCTCCTTCTGCTGCTACAACTACCACAACTACAGCAACTACTACTACTACCACTAATCTCACATTTATGTAGCACTTTCTATGTTCCAGGCACTGGTGATGGCTTCCATGTATAAGATATAGATGAAGTGTCCTCAAACGGAGGCAGAGGATCGAGTGGTGAGTTGAGCTTTGGTGCAGACAATAATCCAGCTTGTTTACAGCAGAGTATATGAAGGGAGGGCGTTGTCCCTCCAGTGACCTGGCCCTTCACTCTCCCTTCCTGCTCTTTGAAGCCTGGGGCATTTCCAAGCTCCCCCAAATCTTAGCCTCCTGCTCCAGCTCACACTGAGTTCCCTCACCTCAGGACAGTCACGTCACACACTGTTTGTGTTATACTACCAAGCACTTCATTATCCTCCCTCAAGTCCTGACCCTCGGGGGTTTAGTTTTCTACTCCCAAGGAGACTCTGCGTCTTACACTGGCATGGCTCTTGGACAAATGGAAGTGCATTGAATTGAAGGTAACTAGGAAAGTGAAATTATGGCATGTAAGGATAGAAATCTGTTCTTGTGCTTCCCCATGTCTTCTCTTTGGGCACTAGGTAGAGCAGTGAATAGAATGCTTCACCTGGAGTCAAGAGGACCTGAGTTCAGCTCAGACATTTTCTAGCTTTGTGACCCTGAGCAAGTCACTTAACCTCTGTTTGCTTCAGTTTCCTCATCTGTAAAATGGGGATAATAATAGCACCTATCTCACAGGATTGTTGTGAGGATGAAATGAGAAAATATTTGTAAAAGACTTCATCCAGTGCCTGGCTTATACTAGGCACAATATACACATGAGTTATTATTGTTAAATTATAGTTATGACTTTACCTCTGTTTGCCCCAATTTCCTCATCTGTAAATGGGGATTATAACAGCACCTACCTCCTAGCATAGTTGTGAGGATGGAGTGAGAAAAAATTTTTACCGCAGGCATATAGTAAACTCTGTATAAAGTTAGCTATTACCATTTTTCTCTTCTCCAGGAATAACCATCTCAGTCCCTTCAGCCAAACAATCAACACTCTCTCCTATGGGCCATATCAGATCTGTTCATGTACCTCTAGTGCAGAGGTGTTGTGGCTGCTTATTGGCTGGAGAGTAGACCTTGAAGCCAGGAAGACCTGAGTTCAAGTCTGCCTCTGACCCAAACTGGATGCTGGACTTTGTCCAAATCACTTCAGCTCTCAGGGCTCTAGCAACTCTCTGAACCTGTAAGTTTCAGAGAAGATCCCTATCTGTACTGGTCAGGGACAAGGTTTACTCACCCAGGGGTTCCTTTTAACTAATGAAATCACAGATCTAATCCCTTCCCCTACCAGGGAGATTTGGGGCCAAGGGATGAGTTGCTTTGATGTAGATTGCTAGAAATGGCCTCTTTACTTCTCAAGGAAGCCTCTTCTGCTAGTTTGTGGTCCATTGCAATGAGTCAGTGACATATTCAAGTAAGGACTCTTTGAAGGGTGGGAAACACATCTTATTTATCTTTGTGTCATCCAGAGTGCCTGGCTCCATGCTTTGTCCACAGTAAGCATGAAATGAATGTTTATTAAATGAATTTAAATCAGAGGTGCTTAAATCTTTCCTGTGTCATGGACCTCTTTAGAGGTGAGTGAAGCTTATGGACCCCTTCTTAGATAATGTTTTTAAAGACATAAAATACAAAGGGTGACAAAAGAAATTACTTATGTTGAAATATAGTTGTCTAAATATATTAGAAAAAACCAAGTCACAGACACTAGGTTAAGAACCCATCATTTAAATGAATAAATGAATGAGTGAGTGAGTGAATAAATGAATGAAAATTGAATGACCACTTAGGAATGCAGTAGAGGGGATTCCTCATTTGGATGGGAAGTTGGAGGGGGCCTTAGGAGCTTAAGCTGAGCAACACCTGGAGTTGTGTAAGCAATATCAGGCAATACTATATTTTTGGTAGGTTTTGAAAGGGAGATAATCAAAATGCCAGACAGGGCCTTAGTGAAGGAACCAGAGATATTTAACCTCGAATTGTTGAAAGGTCAGGAGTTTTGTTCTGCTGATGCCTGAGACTGAATCTATTGCCCTGGCATCTATAACTACAGAGGAGAGGCATTTGGGATGGGGATCTGGCTTCAACCTGTGTGACCTTAGTCAAGTCACTGAAACTCTCTAGGCCTCAGTTTCCCTTGTTGTAAAAGTGAAGGATTTAAACAAGATGACCTTTGAGTTCTCGTTCAGCTCTAAACATATGATCACTGATTGCTATAGAAAAGGAAAGAGGACTGACCAAAAATGCTAAAAAGCTTATCTGACTTCTTCTGCATGGCCCTAGCATGTAGAAGCATGAGCCATGGGTAGAAGTTGTGGAAGGATTTCAGTTAGATGAAATAAAAAAAATTCCTAATGATTCAAGTTATTCAGAAATGGAGCAGACTGCCTAGGGAGGTAGTGGGTTCTCTTTCCCTTGAGGTCTTTAAAGTCTTATTGGTGGTTTTACAGAGGGCATTCTCAGGTGCAACATGCCTGTATGGTTTGGCCACAAGTTTGACTTTGAAAGCAAAGAAAAATAGGAAAGGGGGGACATGAATATGACTGAAAGAAATAACAGCAACTGAATGAAAACCCTGGAGGACCTAGAAGCAGCTGCAACATCTGCTGTGGCAGCCCCAGGGTCCCAAGACTTCATCTGTTAAGTGAGAGGCATCAACTCTCAAGGGCCAGGGGCTACACTGAATGTTGCCAAACAGATCAGAAAGGGGAATACATCAGGTGGAAACAAGGGCTTCTTTTTTCTCAGTTCAGTGCTTTCTTGGCAATGTGGTAGATTGGCTAATCACCTTGGGCTCCTACTTTGTGCTCAGCACTATGCTTGGCTCTGAGAGGGTAGGGGAAGAGACCTCATCCATGCCCTCAGGCAGATTATAGTCTAGATGGGGACACAGAACACACACATACCCCAAACTGCCTTGTATTGTCTGGGCCAACCATTTCTACCTGCTATAAGGGTGGGGTGGTCAGTTCAGACATTGGGGATGGTCAGGGAGGACTTCTTAGAGGAAGTGAGTTATGAATACAGTCTTGAAGAAATAAGAAATTACTGATAATGATAAAATTAAATGGAAACATCACTCAATATTTTCATAGTACTTTATAATTTTCAAAATCCCTCCACCTAAAAAAAACCTGTCTTGTTTATCTCACAAGGAGGGAATTGAATAATTTTGATTGATAAGCAAATGAAGGCTCAAAGAGATTAAATTATGGATTTATACAAAGTCATTTGGACAGTAAGAGTAAAGCCAGCAAGAGATTTCAAGTCTTCTTATTCCTGGCCCTACAGTGTAAATAAGCAGAGAGTAAGGGAGATGGCATCCCTAGATATTTAGTGTATCTATGTCTCCCCCAACAGAATGAAAGTTTCTCAAGGACAAGTATCTTTTTTTCTTTTCATAAAAATCTGTGTATTCCCAGCATCCAGCACAATACCTGGCACATGAGAACGTCTTAAAAAATGCTTGCTGATTAACTGGCTCACCCCAGATTGAAGCAGTGGCATGGACAAAGTCTCAGAGATGGGAAAGGTTAAGTATTTGGGGAAGGTCTTGACAAGACTAGTTCGACAAATCCGGTGCTCAAATCCCTGGATAGTTGTCAACTGAAGCTATAAAAAGAGTAAACAGGCTTCCCCTGCCATCTCTGTGCAAGGATGCCCTCTGTTTCTCACTGAATGAGCCGCATGTCCTATCTTAGTGTTCTAGCTCACATAACTCTAATAAATCCCTGTCCCAGACCTGCAAAAAGCACCCGTGCTATTATGCCTGATTGATGGCTTTCCTTTCTCTCTTGCACAGAGAATGAGCCGAATGTGGAGGTAGATTATTCCAACAGGCCAGGAGGAGGCAGGTTCAAGTTGCTCATGAGGCCTGGGACCCCGGAGCCCTCGGCTTTGACAGTTATATCTCTCCCCCTTCCTAACATTGCTTTTCCAGTGTTTGGAGGTCACTTTGGCTCCAAATGTGTTTGGCCTTGAGGGCTCTGAGCCTTCTTTCTTAAGCTCCCGTGTGCATGGAGTGAGTGAAACCCATCTGGCTCTGTTTCACTGACATGTTGATCACTAAGATTTCTTTGCCAGGAGTTATTTGATGTCCAAGGAGAATTCAGATTCTTTCTTTTCTTAAAAAACAAATAAAGAAACAAACCTCCCCCTACCACCTCTACTCATCCCACTTCACACATATCCAAAGAGCCATGGAATTGAATTTTTCTAGGAAATGATTTATTGTTCAAACGTTTCAATCATGTCCAACTCTTTATGGCCCTATTTGGGGTTTTCTCAGAAAAGATACTGGAGTGGTTTGCAATTTCCTTCTCCGGTTTATTTTACAGATGAGGAAACTGAGTCAAACAGGGTTAAATGACTTGCCCAGGGTCACATAACTAGTATAATGTCTGATGCTGGAACTGAATTCAGGAAGATGAATCACTAAACCTTTCAAATTCAGGTTTCAAGTCCTGCCTCTGACAGACACTTGACCAAGGTCAAGTTATTTAACTTCTTAATGCCCAAGGCAACCAAGACTATAAATTACAGGTAACTTTCAATTTGCATCTTTGAAAGGAGTTTCCACACCAGGACATCCTTTGTACCAATAAAATAATGGATCTAAACCAATATATAATGTTTGTATACATATACATGTATATGTACACATATTATATTTGAAATCTATCTATATTATATATGTATGTATATACATATATACATATATGTCTATATATGTCTCTCTCTCTCTCTCTCTCTCTCTCTCTCTATATATATATATATATATATATATATATATATATATATACATGTCTTAGTATGGTGCTTAGAGAGATGTCCTTGAAGGCAGGAAGACCCAGGTTTGAGTTTGTATCTGATGAATACTTTCTTTTTGACTCTAGCTAAGTCTTAATCTCTCAGTAGCCTAGGTTACTCTTTAAGGCTTGTAGAGAGGTATCAATCTGCACTGGTTGATGAACTTACCTCATCTGGTAATTTTCCACACTAGTGAATTCACTGGTAGTCTTACTTTCCATATATCTATATCTATATCATATGGATAGATATAAAGTATGCACATCTATATGTCTATATCTATTTGTCTGTCAATCTCTAAAGTTCTTTGAGGGCAGGAACAGTCTCACTTTTAAATATATATACCCAGAACCTAGCAGAATATCACATATCATTCAATAATTTATTAATAGATTGATTTATCTAATGTTAATGACTACCAAACAGAATAAAGAAAAAGATGTCTAATTGCAATATTAGTCATTAGTCGATGATAGTAAGCTTCCAGGGACCAGGAATTATATATGTGTAACATAACAGTTTGGGAAGGTCACAGGCACAAGAGAGATTTGATGTTGAATGCTGGTACCTATGCTAATAAAGACAATATCATCACTTGACCCTTCCAGGTACTCTCTAAGAAATGAAACAGTTGCTCTGTTGGCTAGCAGAGCTCTGTACATCTGCCTGGCTATAGTTACACATGCATACTTATGCACATACCAGAAGCCTTGAAAGACTAATCATATCCAGCCCACCACATGACAAATACTGCAATTCACCCAGAATCCCTTTACAGCATTACTTTTGACAGCTTACAATCCAGACTATTAAACATTGATCAATCAAAATTTAACATCCTATCTTCCCTTTGATATCTTCAACTGTTCCCCATATAAGACAACAAGATGAGCTTTCTGCAGCTCAGCATGATGGCAGCAGGACATCAAAGCTGCTTCCCCAACTTGCCCACTTCCAATAGATTCTCAGATGCAGAAAACGGAATTGTGGCACAGGAGAGGAACTCATCTTTGACACTCAAGTGAACAGAAAAAAAAGTCTCAATAACTTGAGTTCTGCTGGTTCAGAATTTGGGATAATATGGATGCAAACTGGATTAAAATAAAACTTTATATGCAAATGACAAGACTATTCTACTTTTGCCATAGTATCTCCAGTGCCTGGCACCTAATAAGCTTTTTATAAATATATTTTGGCTGATTGCTTCATTGGGTGAGAAGCACATTATCAACAGAAAGAAGTAATGAGTGTGGAGTAGGAGAAAGTGTTGAACTTGGGTTCCAATCATGGCTCTGTGACTATGTGCAAGTAACTAACTCCTATTTTATAGATGGAGAAGCTGAGGCAGAGAGAGGCTAATAATACATCTCTGAGAGGTAAAAAGAAAGTGCTTTATAAACTTTAAAGTGCTATGTTAATGAGAGTTGGTATTACTCTACAATGCTTGGAAACAGTTTAGTATCTTAAGCAGATGAAACATCTCTCCTACAATCTTGTTTTCACTAATACGCAATTATAAATTGTTTTTATTCATCCATTAAAGCAGATCCCCAAAGGACCTTTACTCAGAAACAATGAGTAGCTAGAAGGAGGTTAAAAATGTACTTGAAGGGAATACCACCTCTCTCTTAATTTGGGGAATAGTTTATGTATGGAGTATTTTAGCTAGGTCTTAATATATTTCAGTCAATCAATAAGCACCTATTATGTGTCAGGTACTGTACTAGATGTTGAAAATACAAATACAAAAAGGAAATAATCCTTCTTCTCAGGGAACTTAAAATTCTTGGGCTTGAAAACGTGGTCATATGTGATATGTATGTGTATTGAGAACCATATTGCTGCTGTTGTTCAGTCATGTTCGATTCTTTGTGATCCCATTTGGAGTTTTCTTGGCAAAGACACTGGAGTAGTTTGCCATTTCCTTCTCCAGCTCACTTTACAGATGAGGAAACTGAGGCAAACAGGGTTAAGTGACTTGCCCAGGGTCACTCAGCTAGGAAGTGTCTGAGGCCAGATTTGAACTCAGGAAGATGAATCTTCTTGACTCCAGGCCTGATGCTATGTCCACTCCACCACCTAACTTCCCTAAAAAGGGATCTTAGAGACTATCAAGTCTTTCGTTTAAATCCTTCCGAATCCTTAGTTTTACTGGAAGAAATTAGTCAACAAACAGTCCCAGTGACTTGCCAAGGGTCATGAAACCAGTAAGTGTGAGAGGCAGGATTGGAACCCAGATATTCCTGACTCTGAGACAACGTTGCCCTATACTGCCTCATCATTTAGTCTGACATCCTCATTTGATAAATGAGAAAATTGGGGCCAAGGAACACAGTGTTTTGCCCATGTTCATGTAAGTAATAATCATAGAAGTGGGATTTGAACCCAGGTCTCTTGACTTGTCCAATTCTAGTTCTACCAAACAGTGCTAAAGGTCATTAGCAGGTATAACGTCGTGTCAAACTACAGATTCCTGGAGACCCCTGGTTTATCTGAATCAGCCAAGTGTGTTCAGAGAACACGGGGTCCTTTGACAATATGGGTAGTGATTAATGGGCTTATTTTAACCTGGAGGGAGGTCTCTAGTAAAATGCCTACAGGATCTATCATATCCAATATTCCTCATTAAAGACATGGAGGTTGGCACAAGTAGCATGTTTATCAAATGGGTGGGTAGTGTAGAATTAGGTGGAATATCTAAGATATGAGATGAAGTAGATGAGCTATGAATTCTTTTCCAGCTCATTCTAAGAGAATTATGGGCTCTTAGCCATCACTAGGAGGGTCCATCGTGAAAGCTTATCATGTGAGATGGACCCTAAGGGCCACTCAAAGTGCAAGTAAATGAATGAATGAAAAACCACTGATTAAGCCCTTACTATATGTAAAGCATATATGAATCTCATGATTCATTCCAGTACTAAATTTGTAATGAGGGACTGGACAAGGAAGCCTCGGTTATGAATAGAAATCCATTTTGAATACAAAACCATCCACCAAAATATAAGCTCCTTGAGGAGTGGAACTGTTTTTATTTTTCATTGTTGTATCCCTACTATGTATAGTAGCACTTCGAGCATAGTAGTACTTAATAAATGTTTGTTGAATGAATGGCTGTTGAGCTGAGTTTGCTGTTCTGAATTATCTGAGCTCTTCCTTTCCCTTGCAGTTAACTGAAAATTAGAGATACATATCTCTCCTTTTCAACAGTCCCCAGCTGCCCACACACTAGCCAAGAGACAGCAAACCAGTTGTCTCTTTAATAGTGCCAGAAGAAAGTGGTTTCCTTTCCCTGAAATGGAAGAGTTGGTTCCTAAGGCCTGATGATAACGTTTTCCCAGGGGACAAAATTTAAAAGGAACCAGGCAAAACTTGGAAGCAGCAACAACCTTGAAGAGTTCGGCCCAAGCGAGACACATTCTGATTCTATCAGTGCTTAGGTCCTAAGCACAGGGAGAGTCAATGGCTAGCTTCAGATTATGATTTGAATGATATCACCCAAAAGCTTTGCCTTTAGCCTCAATTTTCCTTGAATCTGCCAATGGAGAGTTCCATTTCAGTGGAGAATGGGCCTATTAGTTGTAGAGCTCTAGAGTACTTTAACCCAAAGGAATGGAATGTCAACTTCCTTTATCAGCTATTAACACATCAGACTGGTTTAAATGAAGGGCATCATAAATCCAGGTCTTTAAGTCCATTCTCTTCATTTTATAAATAAGAAAATGGAGACCCAAAGAGGTTAGGTGAAGAGTTGGGATCTAGGTCTTCTTAATTCCGAATTTTAGCATCAGAGTGCAAGAACCTAACAGGATAAGATACAGTACAATTAAGTCTCGATTTTCCGGTGCCCTTATAAATAATATGCATATACTAATCCCTTTGCCAGAACCTACTTTTCTTCCTTCCTTCCTTCCTTCCTTCCTTCCTTCCTTCCTTCCTTCCTTCCTTCCTTCCTTCCTTCCTTCCTTCCTTCCTTCCTTCCTTCCTTTCTTCCTTCCACAAACACTTATATTTGTAGCCCCCACATTACCTATTCTAACCTTTTTTACCCAACAGCATTTAATAAATAAGATACGGTACCTGCCTACAAAGAGATTACAATTTAATCTCATCCTTCCATTCCATCTATCTAAATCCTAATCTTCCTTAAAGAAATAGTTCAGGGTTTACCTTTTCATAAAGACTCTCCAGAAGACCCCGATTCCATTCAGTTCATTTCATTGTAACTCATTTTGAATTCAAGTGCATTTAATTCAGCTCAACAAACATTATTGAGGCAGCTTGTTGTAGTGAACTACACATATACTCTCACCTAATCCTTCTCTACTTAGTATTGTAGTGATTTTTGTGACCGTCTCATCCTCATCACATCCAAACTTCTAGAAGTTTCTAGAGGTCAGGACTATATGAGCTTTATTTGTACAGGTGTTGTGAAGTAGTAGATAGCAGACCAGCTCAGGGAAGAAGAGCAGGGTTCAGTCATGTCTGGGTCATGGGGGTTGCAACGATAGATAACTAACCTTTATGCAGAATTTTAAGATGTGTGAAGGCCTCTACCTACATTATCTCATTTTATTTTCGCAGCCCTGGGAGGCAGGTACTACTATTATCTCCATTGTATTGATGAGGACCCTGAAATTTGAGGCAGAATTAGAAGTTACTTGCCCAGGATTACACAGCTGGTACGAGTCTGAAGCAAGATTAGAACTCAAGCCTTGACTCCATGGTCAGCACTCTAGGATGGCACCACAAAGCCTTGAGCAGTAGAATCAACACAGATCCAGACTTGAGAAGCTTGAATCTGGTGTGAGAGGGGAAGATGGGGACAACGGGGAGGGAGGTGATGAGAGATGCATTTAAGTTCCTAGAGTATAAGGTAGATACTGATTCCATGCTTAAGGGAGGTCAGTTAGATTGGCCTGAGAGATCACTCAGGCCCAGCCCACCATGACCTCTCCATCCTCCTATAGTTTACAGCAGTTGATGATCTTTTCAAGTGTGTAAGGGCCACGTAGTAACCCAGATTCTGATACAAAACTGAGTGTGCTCCATCTTGCCCCCTTCTGGATGTTAGAAAACAGGTGGTTGGATACATGCCCTCCCCCAAGAGGCCTATGCGCTTTGTAGATGTTTAATAAATGTTTGCTGAATGACTGACCTCAAGAGGGAAAAATTACCTGAGTGATGTTTTGGCCTTTTCAAGATAGGCCTCCCCTTCATTTTCTTTATTTCCTTCATCTCTTCCATACTGATAGAGAGACATCACCCCCCTCAATCTCTGTTTTTTCCTTCCTTCCTTCCTTCCTTCCTTCTTTCCTTCCTTCCTTCCTTCCTTCCTTCCTTCCTTCCTTCCTTCCTTCCTTCCTTCCTTCCTTCCTTCCTTCCTTCCTTCCTTCCTTCCTTTCTTCCTTTCTTCCTTCCTTCCTTCCTTCCACATTATGTAGCAAGTTGGCTCAGAAAATTAGCAACTTGAGAGACACAAACCTAGCAAAGGCTAGGTTTGCCCAGACCTGGCTCTGAACTTGACTTCTTTTGGCCTATCAGATACAGAAAAAAGTGTTTCCAGTGTATTAAAACATCTGTGTCATGCATCTTTTCACCAACCTCAATTTTTGGAATTTAGCAACCTCACAACTTGCATTTCTGGTCAGTGATTTTCTAAGGCCTCCCTTGTTTAGTACCTACAGAGATCAGGTGAGGGAGCCTGGATAGCGAGACCAAGAAAGGTACTATGGGGAACAATATCACTGGAAAAGAAAGGATAACAGAATGTATAAGATACAATCAGTGAGATTGTGATTGACATAAGGCACATTAAATGTCATCTTGTTTAACTCCTTCATTTTACAGAAAACTGAGAGCAAGAGTGGATAAGTGGTTTGCTTACAACTAGTAAATAGCATAAGTGAGGCCTGAACACAAGTTCTTGGTCCTAGATCCAGGGCATTTCCATAGTATCCATTTTTTTTTTTCCATTCAGGCATTTTCAAGTGCTGACTTTACTCAAGGAACTCTGTAAGGCTCTGTAGAAGTAAAGGTGAAATCAGGCATAGTTGTTTCCTTCAAGGAGCACACAGTCCTAGAGGAAATATTAGAATTATGCTGTGATTAAGCTACACTGGCTTTTCCTAGTCCCTAGAGGTGACATTCCTGCTTGTTCAGTGTCTCTTCCCAGGTTGGCTCTCATGCCTGGAATCCTTTTTCTCCTCACTTTTGGAGTATCTATCTCCCTTCAAAGCACAGACAGGATCTATATTTGGTCTTTTCTGATCAACTTAGTTATTAATGACCCCTCCCCCATCTTCCCCATGGACATTACTTTGAATTTCCTTTGTGTATATTTTATATTTATCTATATACAGGTCATATCTCCTGAGTAGAATGAAAACTCTCTAAGGTCAGGAATGTTTGTTTTTGACTTGGTCAATTGAGATGATCTGTCTTTTGTTTTTTCCAATTATTTATTAAATGTAGGATATCTGGGCTAGAGACATATCTTTAATCACCCTTTGTACCATCAAATGTCAATACCTTCAAGACAAGGACTGCTTCATTTTGTCTGTCTCTGTTGACTCAGTGACTACCACACAGTAGGCAATTATAAAGAGTGACTGAATAGTTGTATCTCTGTCTAATTTCATCAGTCACAGAATTTTGGAGTTGAAAGGCACCTCAGTGACTATCTAATCCAATCCATACCTCAAAAAGAAATCCCCGCTACAATTCCTGATCCTTTGTCCTTCAGATGCCATTCAAAGACTTGTAAAGAAAAGGAACCCACTACCTCCTAGATGATCCAAGCCATTGCAGAGCTTTGCAGTGTATTAGCCCAAAGAAATGCAATGCCGGTCTCCTTTATCAGCTATTAATACATTGAACTGGTTTAAATGAATAGTATCATAAATCCAGGTCTTTGAGTCCAATCTTTTTATTTTGCAAATAAAAAAATAGAGGCCCAAAGAGGTTAGGTGAATGAGTTAGGATCTAGGAATTCTTATTCCTTATTGCTAACATCAGTGTTCAAGAACCTAATAGGATAATATACAGTACAATTGTTTTGATTTTGCAATGCCCTTATAAATAATATGCCTATACTAATTCTTTTGCCTTCCTTCCTTCCTTCCTTTCCTTCCTTCCTTCCTTCCTTCCTTCCTTCCTTCCTTCCTTCCTTCCTTCCTTCCTTCCTTCCTTCCTTCCTTCCTTCCTTCCTTCCTTCCTTCCTTTCTTCCTTCCACAAACACTTATATTTGTGGTTCCCATATTATCTATTCCAACCCTTTGTATCCAACAGGGCATTATATTATATTAGCATGTTTCAGTCTGTATTCAGTCAATATCAGTTCTTTCTCTGGAGGGGTATAGCATGCTTCATCATTAGTCCCTTGGGATTGTCCAGGTTCACTTCACCATTGAGCGTAGCTAAGTCATTCATCAAACAATGTTGCTGTTACTATGTGCAATGTTCTCCTGATTCTGTTTACCTCATTATGCATCAGTCCAATGGAAGTCGTTCCAGGTTTCTCTGAAATCAACCTCCTTGCCATTTCTTAAATCACAAGAATATTCTGTTACAGTCATATACCACAGCTTGTTCAGTCCTTCCCCAATTGATAGGCATCCCTTAGATTTAGGAGGGGGAAATATTAAGTACTGGGATGAGAGCCTGACCTGTAAAGAAACATCTCCACAAGAGACAATACATGTCAAGAAAAGTACATATATATTGACTATGGAAAGTTCAGAGATACCCAAAGTTTCCTCAGATTTTCAGATTCAACAATGGTACTTCTTACTTTGTGACCTTGGAAAAGTTGACGGACCTCTTTGGGATTTTATCTCCTTACCTATAAAATGAGGAAAGGGGAAGGGTCAGATTATTTCTGCCTCAAGCACTTTCAAGCCGTATAACTCTGGGCAAGTCATTTAATCTCTGTACATCTCAATTTCTTTAACTGTAAAATGGGGATAATAAAAGCATCTACTTCCTGGGGGTTGTTTTGAGGATCAAATGAGGTATCTTTAAAGCTCTTGCAAACATTAAAGCATTACATAAATACTATCTATTTTTATTATCATTACTGTTTCTTCCAGGGTACCTTTTTGCTCTAAATCTCTGATCTTAGGATCAGGAAACAGTTTAGTTAGAATGTGGAGTGTTAAACAGGCAGCAATGTGAGATAATCTGCCTCAGGATGAAAGGACTATGGGGGAGGAGAAAGAAAGAGTTGCAAGAAAGGGAAATAATTTTTCATACGTGACTGGAAGGAGCCAAATGTTTCCTGGGTAAGTTAAATTGCTTACTGATTCATTCATCTGGCTGAGTAGCTGGCAGTCACGTGGTATAACTCTCTCTCTCTCTCTCTCTCTCTCTCTCTCTCTCTCTCTCTCTCTCTCTCTCTCTCTCTCTCTCTCCCTCCCTCTCTCTCTCACACACACGTGTGTGTGTGTGTCTGTGTCTGTCTGTCTGTCTGTCTCTCCCTCCCTCTCACACACACGTGTGTGTCTGTCTGTCTGTCTCTCTCTCCCTCCCTCCCTCCTCCCTCTCACACACACACGTCGTGCGTGTCTCTCTCTCTCTCTCTCTCTCTCTCTCTCTCTCTCTCTCTCTCTCTCTCTCTCTCTCTCTCTCCCTCTCTCTCTCTCTCTCTCTCTCTCTCTCTCTCTCTCTCTCTCTCTCTCCTCTCTCCCTCTCTCTCTCCCTCTCTCTCCCTCTCTCTCTCTCTGTCTCTCTCTCTCTGTCTCTCTCCCTCCCTCCCTCCCTCCCTCTCACACACACACGTGTGTGTGTCTGTGTCTGTGCGTGTGCGTGTGCGTGTGCGTGCACTCCCCCCTCTCCCCCTCACAGTCCAGAACGATGGGTGTTCTTTCTTCTAAACCAGCAAATGTGAGTGCACGTGTAGGATGTATACACGTGTGCATTTATTTAAGATTGGGAAATAAAGAGGCAAGAATAATTCCATCTCTCCAGAAGGTTTGTTTCTCCTGGGCAAACAAGGGAAGCAGATTTCATCCGAATATAGAAACTTTCAAACCATTTAGCCTGGACAATAATCAGATGGCTTGCCTCAGGAAGGAAGGAGTTCTCTATCACTGACAGTCTTCAAAGCAGACTGTGGATGACCAGTTATCTGGCAAGGTGTAGGTGGAATCCATGGTTCGGTGTCTGGTGAGACTAGATTATGGATATACCTCTGAATTCCAAGATTGTATGAGTAGTAAAACTGCAACAAAAATACCTGCCATTGTATTGTTTTTTTAAAAATTGAATCTTGGTTAAGAAATGAGGAAGAGGAAAATGTCAATCAGTTATATTCTTCTCTCCACCTCCCTGTGCATCTCTTGTATCCGTCTCCTCTTCTCCGTATCCGCTGTCACCACCCCACCAAAGCTCTCGTTTGCCATTCAGCTGGACTTTTGGCACAGCCTCCTATCAGGTCTTCTTGTGGCTAGTCTGTTTTCTTTCTATTCCATCCTTCGTTTGGTGTAAGATGCATCACTATCATGAATCGAGCTGTTGGGTCATAAAAATCGCCAGTCACTCCCTACTGATTCACTGATGAAATTCAAAATTCTTTCCTGGCATTCAAAGCACTGCACAATCTTTTATCATGTTATCTTTCCGGCTTCATCTCTCACATCAATCTGCTCTAGCCAAGCCACACTATTCACCGTCCTTTGAAAACATCATTCGCTAAGACTGCGCCTTAGGTTCTGTCTTCTCTGAAATGTCCTTCCTCCTTGATTATTGAAATTAATGCTCATCATTTAAAGCCCATTTCAGCTCCTCCGTCTTCCTCGAAATCTTCTGAGATAGAGGGTGGGAAAGGGGGAAGATTGGGGGTGACATATCATTAGACCTTACATAACACTTTGGTTTATACCTGTACTGATGAAATGATAATGTAATAATGTGCATTAAAGGGTAATAGACATTGGAGAACTACTTGGCATCCTGGACTTTGTAGTTCAAAGGGACAAACATTTTCTCCTAACCATGAGAGCAGTTTGGGACTCTCAAAATCTTGAAGCTGGAAAGCAGAATTGAGTCGTAACCTGGTGACATCCTTCAGGGTTTGTTTCCTTTTGTTTTGGGATAAAATAAACCATCTTCTATGTTTAATAACTTGTTAGTACTTGCATAGTAACTAAGACCCTTTTTCTTTTTCTTATTTGGACCTAGATGATAAGCTAAATTCTTATGATCCCAAGGGAAACCCTGAAAAGTCAAAAAGAAATTCATTCATTCATTCATTCATTCATTCATCCTACAAACATTTATTAAGTACCTATAATGTATCAGGAAGCAGTTGGAAGCACATGCACAAAAATGAAACCTTAAAGCACCATATAAATATTGTTGTTATAATAATAATTATTATTCCTGCCTTTAAGGAGCCTATATTATATTGAATGGTAACAACCTGAATTTGTTGTTGTATAATTACGTCTGACTCTTTGTGACCCCATGGATCAGATTGTTCATGAAATTTTCTTGGCAAAGATACTGGAGCAGTTTGCCATTTCCTTCTCCAGTGGATCGAGGCAAACAGAGGTTGAGTGACTTGACCAAGGTCACACAAGGTCACACCAAGGTGTCTCTGACTCCAGGCCCACCACTCTATCCACTGAGTCACCTAACTGCCTCTACCAACTTAAAAGCAGAAAAGCAAATATAAAATATAAAGAAAACACTGTATGATTTTCATACATTTGGAAGGGTAGGCAGAAAGATGGTAGCAAGCAGGAAAGTTAGTGTGGCAGTAACTTTTGAGATGAGACTTTGAGGAAGAGAGGGATTCCAAGAGAAGCAGATATGGAGGACCACACACCAGGCATGGAGGACTGGTTATGGCTCATGCAAAAGCACTAATATGGAAGATAGGATGCCTTGCTTTGGGAACAGCATAAAGGCCCGTTTTCCTGGAACATATTGTGCATCAAGAAGAGAGATGCTTCATCAGCTTACAGAAGTAGATTGGAGCCAGATTATAAGGGGATTCAAATGCCAAAAAGGAATTTGAGATTTATCCCAGGACCAGTTTGGAGGGAGGTGGTACACACAGCAGCTTATTGAACAAGGGAGGGAAATGATTGGGTCCGGGCATTAGGAATATCCATTTGTGAGTTGAATGGAAGTTAGTTTATCAAGAGAAGACACTGGAGATAGGGAAACCAAAGAGAGGATTATGGAAGTCATCTGAGAGAGTGACAATAAGGGCCAGAACCAGGGTGCTGATGAGGCAAGGGGAATGAATGGATGGATGGAACATCTATTAAGAGTTTGCTGCATGTAAAGAACATCTAAGCTCTGAGGATACAGAAAGAAAAGTATGAACAAAGTAGGGGGCCCAGATAGGAGAGGTGTTGTGGAAATGGAACTGACAAAACGTGGCAGCTGTCTCTTGATTGTGAATGCAAGACAGCCATCCACAATGTTTTTTACCCTTTTCCAGGAAATGAAGATGATCATATAACTGTTCCAGGAAATTAGCTTGAGCCAGACAGAGTCTGACGCTAAAAATGCTGCACAGATCACAGGGATCGTGGTTTTGTGCTCTTACACAAAAGTGTTGGAGGTTCTTCTCTAGCATAGAGATGCACCAGTAAGCTTTGCATACAACAACCATGAGTAAGACAGACATGGGTAAAATCAGGGATTAGCAGAATTCTTTTAGAATAAGGTCTATACTTATGGATATAGGTGGTGTAGTAGATGGAATGCTGGGCCTGGAATCAGGAAGACATTTTCTTGAATTCAAATCTGGCCTCAGATACTAGCTGTATAACCCTGGACAAGTCACTTGGCCATGTTTGCCTCAGTTTTGTCATCTGTAAAATTATCTGGAAAAGGAAATGGCAAATCATTCCAGTATCTTTGACAAGAAAATCCCAAGTGGCATCATGAAGAGGCAGATATGACTGAAAAATGACTGGGCACAAGGATCAGCATTGATTGCTCTAGCTGACTCTATCTATCGTTCTTTCTTCCCTGAATTAACTGGCCTAATGTAACTATAGCCTTTCCCAAAGGACCTTTCGGTTCTACAAGTTTATGATTTGGGCATATGGACAGTGAAGAAGGAGGGAGACTAAGAAGAAAATGGTTTTGCTGAGGTCAGCTAGCAGGTGGTAGAGACTGAAACACCCTTTACAAAGCATACCCTGATGAGTAATTACCAGATGGGAATGGCCAAGGAAAATGGCAGCTGGGAAGGTCCCACCCAGTTCTTGGTCCCTTGATTATAATGGGTGTGTACTGAAGATTTTGAAATGAATGAGATCAATGAGAGCTGGAGCTGGACTGCGGACACAAAATATTGATCGAATGGGGCTGGGTCTTGGTTGGGTGTTGTAAGAATAGGGTAGGTTGGATTAGAACCAAAGTATAGTAAGAGGCAGAAAGATGTAGGGGGAAAGATGAAGCAAAGCTTAGGATTTGGGAGAATGTGGCCTGTGTCAACACAGAAGTGGCCTTGAGAAATGGTGAGTCCTCCCTCCCTGGTAGTCTGAATCAGAGGCTGGGTGACCTTGTGTTGGGGATGTGATAGTGGGTATTCCTTTGTGTATAAAATAGATGGCTGTTGAAGTCTCTTCCAACTCTCAGATTCTGTGATTGTATGAAAATTTCCATGCCTTTTCAAAGTAGAGAAGATGGATGTGTTGTCTTAACTTTAAGGAAGCAGTCAAAAGGCCTTCCAGTGGATGAGTAGGAACAGTTTCTCAGAGAAACTAGTTGTTTGCCCAAGACATTGATGGAACCCTCAGAATTATAGTCAGAGGGCAGCATGATGGATGAGTGAAACTTCCCAGAATCCTAGTTCTTCTTTGGGGGACAGAAGTAGGGGTTGAGAGCAAAGCAGAATGCTTCTTTGAGCTCTAACATAAGATGATTTTCCTAACCTTCTCATGGCTAACCAGATGCTCCATTGGGCTCATCAGCCTGATGTTACAGACTCAGGGGACATGGATCACAATTCAGTGCCAAGGAGAGAGCCCTGAGCAGGAGCCACTGTCCAAGTGATCATCATGGAGACACTTTATCACTCTGAGTCTCAGAGATAATCAATCAGCCAACGAATCAAAAATATTTGTTGAGTCCTTGTGTTGTGCCTGGCACTGTGCTAGGTGCTGAGAATAAGGTGTGGGATACAGGGGGAAAGGTTGCCTCTTCCAGCTTTTTCACTTAACAGATGAAGATAATAAAGTGCAGCTCTAAATTAATATGATTGCTATGATGTATCCCAAAGAGACAGTGTGTGTGGTTGCCTCTTGAGTCTCTCTTCCTTGGAAGCCTACAGGTAAGGCTTCCATTTTTTATGGTGTGTGTCTCTCTCTCCTTCTTTCCCAGGCAAAAGATGTTGCTCAAAGAGAAGTATGTATAAATACATATAGAGACAGACAGGAAGGCAGGCATGTAGAGACAGAGAATATATATATTATACATATGCATACACACATAGATACATACACTCACACATATGTATATATACATGTATGTGTGTGCATATATACACAAATACATACATATATGTGTGTATGTATGTATATATGTGTATATATGCAGACACAGAAAGATATAGGAAAAATACATATGGAGAGAGAATGCATATATATTTTATATATATATATATATAAAATCTCAAGTTTCTACCATGTGCAAAATCATGTTTTTGGCAGCCAATAGAGCTTTCTGGGACCAAATGGCATTTTTCTTTCCTTACAAAATGAGTTAAAAAGGTCTCACTTTCCCAGTAACTGTCACCCAGTTGATTTCTCTTTCCAGTTGCTGCTGTTGGGGGCTGGAGCCTCACATCATGCTAACTCTTTAGTCCTTTGGAGCATGGGACCCGGCTTCATTGTTCTACAGGGAGCCAAGTCAGCAGAATCCTGCCCAGACATCCTTGGTTCTGGGGTATTCAGTCAGCCCTGAAGAGCAAGGCTCTGCTTTCTGCCACCACAGTTATCCCTTACATGTGCTTGATTGGTCACCACAGAGAGTAAAAATCACAGAATATTAGCTCTCAACAGGACCTAACCCAACTCCTTCATCATTGTATTTTGGAGCCCTGCCTTCAAATCTAGTCTCAGATAACTCTCTAGCCATGTGACCTTGGGTAAGTGACTTAACCTCACAGTCTCAGTTTTCTCATCTGTAAAAAGGGGATGATAACATGAAATAAAATATGTTAAGTACTTTACAAATATTAAAATGATATAAATTCTATTTATCATTTTTATTTTAGATGAAGAATTGGAGTCCATGAGAGAGAAAGCAGCTTGGCCAAGGTCACAAAGGTGATTGGCAGAGCTGGGACTTTAATCCAGGTCTCCCAAATCCAAGCTTTCTGTCTGTTCTGCTATGCCTTGAATGCCCTCTCCCCCATCCTCTTTCAGCCCAGTCCCCCACGGAACTCAGTTCACCTCAGGGGCAGAGAGTATGCTTTGGGCTAAGGGTACAATGGCCTGGCTCACAGCAGAACTCTCTAGATCCATTTATGTTTGTTCTAAAATCATTGCAAGGTCTCTTTTACCCCTGTCTAGGCACGTGCTCATTCGTGCTCTGAGAACATGTAAAAGCATGCCTTCATCATGAGAATCAGACAAATGGAATATGACTAGCAAATGCAGGTCGAAACAAATGAACAATACAAAAAACAAAAAGAAAGGTAAAAAGCAATGACCATCACCACAGGGAACTTTTGTCCAGGATTTTTCTCTGCCCGGACAGAGAAACTCATAATGGAGCTCAGATGAATCCAAGGGAGAATTAACCATCGAGCTGTGTTTGGAGAAGCAAGTGGAGGAGCCAGTGCTCCAGAAATATTTTTTGAACTGAATTAATTTTCACCTGAAAAGTAAAATATGAAAGATGTGATTAAAGGAATTATAGATTATACAAGTGAGATGCCATGCTCCTTCTAATTGTCTCCTAAGACACTTCTAAGGTACCTCAAGCTAGAGCTACATATGTAATTATAATTATGCACATATTTGATATGTGACTCCTATTAGAATTATACATGTAATTTTCCTACTCTAAATTCTTGTGACATTTTGTTAGTGCCTACCCTCAGTGGGTTTACAGTCTAGAAGGAGGAGGCCAAAAGAGATCAGATTCAATTAAGGGGAATTAGGTGAGGCTTCATGAAGGAAGGCCTTGAACCATGAGTAATACTTTATCAGGTAGAATCAGGGCTGGGGAACGAGGAAGGGAGGGTAAGGAAAGAGACGCTGTAGGCAAAAAGAATGTCATGAGTAAAAATCAGGAGGCAGGAGAAGAGGAGACGAAGTCAGAGAATGGCCAGTTTCCAGTTTTCATAAAGGGCACACAGAGGGCATCAGTGATGAAACATGGTTGGAAGGATGGGTTGGAATCAGATTGAAGAGAGCCTTGAATGAACTCGTATTCAGACATTGGAATCATGGAAGGGTTTAGAACAGGACAATGACATGATAAGAACTGTGCCTTCAAAAGATTATTCTGGTGCCTCTTGGTAGGAGGAATTAAAAGGAAAGAGACTAAAATCAGGAAGACTACTTAGGAGACTATTATGGAAATCGAGGCACTGAAGGCAGGAATAAGAGAATATAAACACACATAAAAAGAAAATATACACACACCTATATATAAAAGGAATATATAGATGCATATTTATAAAGGGAATATATACACATATATGAAAAGAATATTAAATATATTCCCTTAATTTTGCCTATAGTGCCTTTGTGTATGTATATATGTATGTATGTATGTATATAGTAGTTGAATCCAAACTCCATCTCTGCCAGTATCTAACTTTATAACTCTGGACAAGTTAAATGTGAGATATGTATGTATGTGTGTACATATTTCCCTGTCCTTCATATACACATACATATACACACATGTACATATACATATATATATGTATACACTCAGATGTACACACATGCACATATATATGCACAATTGCTATTAGTGATCACATGTTGGGGGAGAAAGGTAGTAATAAATCCATCACAGATTTGTTTTTCAGTTGTTTCAATCATGCCCAATGCTTCATGACCCCATTTGGGGTTTTCTGGTAGGGAGATTTACCATTTCTTTCTCTAGCACTTATTATAGATAAGGAAACTGAGGCAAACAGGGTTAAATGACTTGCCCAGGTTAAGTGACTTACTCACACAGGTAGTAAGTATCTGAGGCCTGATTTGAACTCAAGAAGATGAGTCTTCCTGACTTCAGGCCTGATATTCTACACTACTCAGCTGTCAAATCATAGACACTTCTGAGGTTTTGAGCCCAGCTGTCTAATAGAATGATGGTCCAAAGAACAGAAATCAGAATGTTAGGACTTGCTTGCTGCCCCCCAAGTTAGCTTTATGTTCTTGAGTAACCCCAGGATTGTGTCATGGTATAGTGGAAAGAGCACTGTATTATCAGCCAGTACTTTAGGGGCCATTCTAGAACCCAAATTTCTTTATGAGTTTTATGACATTGGAAAAATAATTTCCCTAGACCTCAGTTTCCTCATTTGGAAAATGAGGGTATCAATCTAAATGATCTCTAAGTTCCTTTTCAGCACTAACGTGCTAAGCTTTTGTGATTAGAACTAAAGAGGTCTCCGGTTATTTCACCCAAGAAACAGACAGTGGCTTATTGGCTCATAAAATCATACTTTTCCAGGTAGGAGGAACTTCCAAGGTCCTCGAATCTTACAGATGTGGAGACATGGACGCAGGGAAGTTAAGTGACCTGCCCTGGAGGCTGACTTATCAAGCAGCAGCCTCATTGAAAAGCTCATTTGAGAGAGTTGAAAGGCTAAATATGATTTTATATAAATATATATTTATATAATATATTAATATATAATATATTTAATATAATATAATTAATATATAAATATATATTAAATATAAGTAAATATTTTGGATATCGTTTGGGAGTGTGCATGGCAGAGAAAGGGGAAAAGGGAATAGACGTAGGGTGGGGAGCCTGCAGCCTCAAGGCCACCTGTGGCCTTCTAGGTCCTCAAAGGCAGCCCTTTGACTGAATCCAAACTTGTTCCGGGAAGTTTGGAATCAATCAAAGGGCTGCCCTTGAGGGCCTAGAGGGTCATATTTGGCCTCTAGGCCTCAGGTTCCCCACTCTTGGGCAGAGTACAGGAAGGTTGGTACCACAAAACTGGGGTTTCAAAAACTAAGGAGGAAGAAAGAAATTTCAGTCTGAAATCTGGAGATGGACATAGCAGTCAGCAAGAAAGGGCTGAGTAAGTAGAAGAACTTGAATATGAACTAATAAAGTACTAAAAGGCTGGAAAGGTCAATTGAAGTTGAGTTGTAAAAGCCTTTAAAGGGCACAAGATATTTAGCCCTAGAGAAGGGGAGACCGAGGGGCAGCATGGTGGATGTTTTCAGGTATCTGAAGAGCTGTCATGTGAAAGGACTAGATGAGGCCTGCTTGGTTCTAGGGGGAAGAACAAGGGTTTATGGGTAGACGCCACAATGAGACAAATGGAAGTTTGATATCAGCAAAGGTTTTAACAATCAGAGCTGTCTCAAAGCAGAATGGGCTACTTTTGGATGTGGTAGGTTTCCTGTCAACAGCAATCTTCAAGCTAAAGCTGGTTGACCTCTTGGAGCGTATGTGTAGTAGGGCATATTGTGAACTGGATAGCTGCACACTTGGCCCTTCCAAGTCTGAATATCTATGATTAAAGAGCTGAACTGGAACGTAATAATGCTAGACTTTTAAACTCTAATGGATGCCAGCTGTCAATAGTTTGTACAGTGAGATCTCCACATATGACATTCCAATAACTTTTCTCTCTGACTGCCCAGCACAAAACACTCTTTAAGGCACTCAAGAGGAGGGGTCCTGAAAGGGAGAAAAGATGGAGAGGGAGCCATGGTCCCAAGGCAGGATCTTTGAGAACTTTCTGTTCTCCCCTCTTTCACAACTGGGAGGGGGAGTCCTTCTCCAGAGGCAAAAATCGGGGGGAACCTTCTGTCTGAGGATGCCTTGGACCTGCTCCATCCCAGCAGGAAAACATGCCTTTATCATGAGAAACATGTAAGTGTTCAGATTTGCTTGCCTGTTTGACTTAGAAGTGTGTGCAGAGGAATGAATGCGTCAGTGCGCCTTAGGAGTTTGGGGATTAAGAGAACCCTTTGAAGGGAAAGAGACCTTCACAAGAGGCCTTCAAATTATGCTTAAAAAAGCAAAACATGGGAAAAAATGACTTAAAAGTAAACAGGCAAAGAGATGTGCCTCTTGGGTTGGGGAATAGAAGAGTTAACAGAGAGACACTTAACTGCAGCACCATCCCCACAGGACAACTTTCCCTGACCATAAAATTTTTAAAATGCAATCCTTTGGAAAACAGAGTTAAATCGTTATACAGTTCTTCCACAAAGCTTCAATTCCCACCACCACCCCAAGCTGGGGAAGCAGCTGAAATCTCACAAGGAAACTTGGCCTTTTGAAGATTTCCAGTAATTCTTACAACTTAAAGGGCTGTGCTAGGTTGTTTCTTTTTTCCATCCTGTGTCTTTTTGTCCCTTTGGAACCTGACCACTGTTTGCCCCGTGTGATTTAGGTTACCTCAGGCAACTCAAAGTGTAATTGGGAAGAGCCTCCTTCTCTGCAGGAGACCCAATGGAGAACCCAGACATACCTGATGAAGGGGCAATTTTTCTTCTTAGTTATGGATTTATCCTGGGTGGCGGGGTGGTACAGGGGTAGAAGAAGCAATTCATCTGTAAAATGATGGGGTTGAACTAAATGATCTCTAGATCCCCCTACAGCTAAGTTCCTATGATTAGAAAGACAAAAACAAAATAGAAACCCCAAAACCAAAAATCACTCCAGATTAAGTTACAATGACTGGGGCCAGGTGAATGGACTATTTTGTTTTGTAGTTACCCTTTTGGTAACGCCTCAGGGATGGCTCTGGTTGCCTCAAAAATGAATGGGTTGTCTCCTGGGAGGATGGACTGCTGAGAGATGCCATCCTTTGTGCTGGTCTATAGAAGTAAACTAGCAGACCTGCTCCCTTCCACCTTCCTTCTGTATTTTCTCTTCTTTCTTCAAAGATCTAATATAGAAAAACGTGGTACAGTAGTGAGCAGAGTGCTGGGCCTGAGATCAGGAAAACCTGAATTCACATCTGGCCTCAGACACTTATTAGCTATGCGATCCTGAATAAGTCACTTAACTAGTTCTTTCTGCTTTATCTGTAGAATGGGGAAGATAATAATAGCACTTATCTCCTAGGATTCTGAGGTTCAGATGAGATATTTGCAAAACCCAGTACGCGTTACATAGTGTTTTATAAATGTTAATAATTGTTATTATTGATAATAATAGTAATTACAAGGCTGAACATAAAGTAAGTTTTCAGAAGGATATGGTTCAGATGGGAAGAGGTCAAGACTTGGAATGTATTTTCAAGCTAGTCAGTTTATAGATCTTATTACTTCAAATGGCAGTTCCATACCCTCAAAAAATACTTGCAAAGATTGACGCAAGCATGTTTATGCTTAGCTTGGAGAAAGGGAGACTTGGGGAATGGAGGAGAGCTGTCTTTACGTATTTGAAAGACTGCTGCGTCCAACAGGAATTTGCTAAGTTCTGCTTAGCCCCACAGGTCAGAAGTAGCAGCAGAGGTGGGAGTGGAGGGGCGGGGAGAGGAATAGAGGTTTTCAGATTTTGACTCTGTAAGAGGAAATTTCCCAATAGTTAGAGCGACCCCAAAGTGGAATGGATTGCTTCAGGCAGGGCTGGCTTCCACCTCCTTCTAGGTCTTCAAGCAAAGCCAGATCTCTCATCAGTTGTGTTTGAGAGGATTCTCATTTGGGTGCAGAGTGGGCTAGATGCTTCCAATGCCCCGTTCTGCTCTGAAATTGTGTGTTTGAGATTCTGTGATGTATATGAAGGCTGGCTTTGTAGAAGGGACGAGGAATTCACCTTGTTTTATTTAGGCACAGTGGGTAAACCCAGCAGCAAGAGATATTGGTTGAAAAGAATTGGGGTTTGACTCAATGGAAGGGAAAACTTTCTAAGGGACGACTCATTGCCAGCGAGTCCACAGCTGCAAACTACTTCAGGATGTAGTGAATTCCCCATCACCAGAGCCGTAACTACTGTGATTGGGCATGAAGCTTTTTCCTAGGGCACCCCAAATAATAATAATCAATTATAATAAAACAATATTATCTCTTTGGATTCTCAAACAAAACTGTGAGGTAGGTGATCCTATTTAGTATTCTTACTTTATAGACAAGGAAACAGGCTGAGAGTTTAACTTGCTTGCCCAGAATCACAGTCAGTAATCTCCCAAAGCAGGATTTGAACTCAGGTCTGCTGAACTTCAGTACATCCTCTAGGTAGCATATTTTCCCTGTTGTTCTTGGCTGTCATACTCAGACCTGACCTTATGTTCACCTTAAAGGGTTAAATTCCCCAGGCTGCCCTTGCTATGGTTTTCTCCTCCAAGGGTTCACTTCATTTTCTTTTCCCTGCCTTTAGTAACCATGGAAAAATTGAGGGCCAGGCAGGGGTGTGCTGGCAAATATTTAAAAACTAGCTCTCAAAAAGAAAAGACAAAACCAAACTAGAAACAAGCCATTAAAGTTTAAAGTCCATAAATCACATTTTTTCCATCTCTTTTGTCAATCTTTGAGGTGCAAAGGCTCACACTGAAATTGTAACAATTGGCTCTCAGGATCTGGTAAGAGCTGCCTCCAGCACACCACTGGTGCCAGGACTCAGGGTCCTGGTCCTGGTCTCTTTTCTGCTGTGTCCTTACCCCAAAACAGAGCTGGGCAGGGGCAGTTTCAGTGAGTTAAAACCCTACCTATGCCTGGAAGTTTTCAGATCAAAGCTGAACAGCACTTGTTGAGGCTGGTCTAATCAGGATCTAGGATGGGTTAGGGGTTAGATGGTTTGTAATAACCCTGGCATTTATGGTATCTCTGGCCCCATTCTGCAGGATCTTCCCAATACCCCGCCCAAATGGCAGGCAGCATGGTAAAAAGCTGCTCCTTCATTCAGGGAACAAAAAAGTCCTCTTATTCCTACCCAGAACTCGCGTGGGCAAGTGACCAGCTGACTGCTTAGGGACTCAAGTGTTTGCTAACTTAGGCTACTTGTGTAGAAGTTAATCATTCTCTCTAAACTCAGACTAAAGAGTCCATTGTCCATTTCCCCTATTCTAAAACTCCCTACCTGGGATAATAAACAGGTGCCTCTGCAGAGGTTCACAACCTTTGCTGGGTCATGGATAACCCCTTGGTCAGTGTCTGGTGAAATCCATAGATCCCTTTTCAGAATCATGTTTTAAATGCATAAAAATACATTGGAGTCTAAGAGAGACAAATCATATTGCAATATAGTTACCAGAATCTTTGAAAAAACAAATTCATAGACATTACGTTATCAACACTTTCAAGTCTACGGAAAAGACAAGAGAATAGCTTCTCTAATCAAAACCAGCATCTTAGGAAAATGTAATTGAGTATTAAGAATCTAGTATTTTGTAATCCAAAGTTTACTTGGCCCCCATCAGCCCATTATTCGAGCTCAACAAACACTCCCTAAGTATCTCATGGTAAGATATGTTTTTTACATGCTGCCATGTGACCTTTGACAAATCTCCTGTCATATGTGGGTCTCAATTTCCTCATCTATAGAACAAGACTAGATAAATGATTTCTACAGTCCCTTCTACTTCTATAAAGCCACAGAGATCCAGTATTTATGAAGTGTTTTTCATAAATGAACTTCTTGGATACCCACAATTTTGAAATATATACTAAATATGTTTTAACTCCTTTTTTTGCAGCTCAGAAAAAGTGGGATTCGTTAAGATTAAATATTATGATCATATTATTTTTAAATGTTAGATACCATATTTGAACCCAAGTTCTTCCAGACTCCAAGTTCAGGTTCCTTCATAGGAAAATGAACACCTAACCCTTCTTTAAAATTGAGGAACTGACCAATTAGAGAAAGGAGAAGAAGGCTTTTCCATAGTGAGAAGGCTTTATTTCTTCTAGAGTGTTAAGGCTGTTGAAACATGGTGGTAAAGGCAGCTTCCAGGGTGCTAAGATAATGAATTGGGTCCAGAAAGGTGTGTGTTCATCCTTTGTTGCCGAAGAAGACCATGCCATCAGATAAATGAAGACATGACTTGTACTTGACTTTGTTTTGAGTGAGGGAGGGCTGTGCAGGTCACCAGCCTCACTTCTCCTCCAGAGTCATCTGAATCCAGGGACCAGATATTCATCAGGATGATTAGAGATGATCCAGGATGAGACAATTGGGGTTAAGTGACTTGCCCAAGGTCACAAAGCTAGTGAGTGTCAAGTGTCTGAGGTGAGATTTGAACTCAGCTGCACTGGTGCTCTATCCACTGCACCACCTAGCTACCCAAGGTCCAGAAAGGAATGAAGGGCTGAAGAGACCTGAAGCTCTGGGTGTGAGGCTCTGCTATACAAGGAACTATTCATATAATCTTAAACATGTCACTTGACATCTATGTCCTTTACAAAATGAGGTGGCCCCTGCCAGGTGTGACATTCAGAGGATCATAGATTTAGAGGTGAAAGGGCCTTTGAGATTATCTAGGCAAATGAGAAAACTGAGAGCCAAGGAGCCCCAAAGTCACACAATAAACAATAGAGGTCGCATTTGAACCCAGACCTCCTGATTCCAAATTCAGAAATTCTTCTCACTGTGCCACTTAGCTATCTATATTTTTCAAAGAGTGGAAAAATGCCTTTGAGTGTTTTACAAACTCTTCATGCCTTGACCATCATACAACCTATACATTCGGTCCATGACTTCCTCATGAAGTTGGGGTTCTTCTTACCAAAGGCCTTGATTTCTACTGAGCTTTTTGCCCAGAGGTTCCTCGCTCTCTCCCCCTCCCCTCCTTCCCCTTTCCCACCCATTCCTGTCCAGTATCCCCAGGAAGTGAGGAACAGAGGCATGATTATTGTTCCCAGATGCCCACTATTCCTAATATCCAGAAAATTTATCATTCCCTCATTCCGACTGGCAGGTCTCGTTACCCTGTCCCCAGGGACGGGAACGAGGGGAAAATAGTCAGACATAAAGCAAAGGGGAGAGATTTTGAGTTGAGGCTAGGAGTCTTTCCTTTTTAAATTTTTTTCTTTTGCTCATTCCTTCTTTTTTCTCTTGTAGGGGGAACTGAGAAGAGGAAGGAATGTGGGAGGTAGGTTAACCCTTCAGAGTTCCACCAGAATGCTGCTGGTCCCTTTTGCCCCTGATGTCTCCCACAGGCTCTGCTGCTTTAAGGAGAGCCTGCTGGTCTGGATTTATAGCCTGGGTGCTGGATTTCTCTGCATGTGTGGTTTTAGCATTAACACTCCTGGTGAAGCTGGCTGTTTCCCTTCCCAGGCTGTGAAGGGAACTGAGGTTCCAGCAAAGAATGGCCCCTATTCATGGTGAGGTTTGCAAGGTAAGTTTATTACAAGCCCCAAGTAATAGCTATAAACTTTTAAAAGCAGGAGCCAGCGGGTACTTGGATGTATTTTTGCAAACTTCTGTAATCAGATGAGGAGAACTGGTCACTTCTCTGGATGTGGTCCTCTCCTATACTGGAGTATTGGTAAGACCCATTGTCACCAAATTTCTGTTCCAGTTAGTCTCTTCACTTCAGGTCTCTCCCAGCAGCCCATATCAGTCAGCACAAACTCAGGTGGTATAATGGATGACTCAGACCTCAACAATGCCATTGGCTCACCACAAACCACCAGACTGGGATATCAGCTGTACATTGTATTAAATCTGTGTCTGGATGCTGACATGCCGTGTGAACCCAGGCAAGTGAGACCTCTCTGGTCTCAGTTTCCTCATCTCTAAAATGAGAGGGGTGGAGTAGATGATGTGAAGGATCAGTCAGAATGATTTGCATCATTAAAAGGGCAATCTTGGACTTTCACAGACTTTGAGATCAGGTAGAAAGAAGATTGAATCTGGAGTCAGAGGACCTGCATTTATATCCTGGCTCTACCATTGACTGTGTGGTCTTGAAGAAATCGTTTCCCTCTCTGGGTCCAAGGTTCATTATACAGAAAATGAGGGAGCTGATTTAGATGTCTTCTGAGGTCCTTCTCTACATACATCTCTGGTCCTATATTATTCAAAGGGATAGAACATTAGTTTTCCTTGATATTGCTTTGGTTTTCTGCTACTCTGAATTTCCAAGTCGTCAGCAAGAAGGTAAGGTAGAGAGAAACAGTCATCCCCCACCCCTACTCAACAAACGTGGGTTGACTACTGGAAAAAAAGCAAGAAAGAAAGGGGGGGGAACCCAAGTCCTTATAAAGAGCCTTTCTTTTCCAGAGCCCAGATCCCATTCCAGACGTTATCTCATCCATCCTCCTCAGAGCCAGGTGACGTAGGAAAAGATACTACCTGTCACTCGTCCACAGTTACAGTAGGAGAAACTGAGGCATGGAGACATGAAGTAATAGAAAGGGGGGGGTCACCTTTCCCTGAATTGTTTACTAATAGGGACCCTGGCTCTAACCATTGACCCCTAGGCAATCCTGCTAGAGTGATGTAATGGATTCTGGTGGGATGGGATTAGAACCATCACAGGGTATGTGCTGAGGTTTCCAAGTTCATTCCCTCCTTGGCTTTCCTGAAAGACCGCCCATGCACATGGAGTTGTTTAGGGCTTACCTACAGTTTTCATTACATGGCACCCTTGTAAAACTGTCTGTGGGCTACAGCACATGGCAGGAGTAGAGAGGTGAGAGAAGGAAAGCCAGGTCCTAATCTATTTATAAGAATGAGGGTTCTCTCAGGCAGAAAGTAAAATGAGGCAGGGGACTGGGCGGGGGGCAGGAGCCTGAAAGAAAACAAAGCCACCAGAGACACATAAGCTAAGGGTGATTCCTGGCCACTGGAGGATACTTTACATTTTGTGAAGCACTTCCACATCATATGAGGATCTCCTTAAATAATAATAGCTGGAATCAAGGTAGTACTCGCAAAACACTGCAAACCTTACCCATCTAGGTCTCCTAACACTCTTGTAGGCATTATGATCCCTACTTTACAGATGACAATACTGAGGCTCAGAGAAGTTAACAGACTTCCCCACACAGATCTTAAATGTCAGAGGCAGGACTGAACTAAAGTCTTCCTGACTCCTGTTCCCGCAAATTCTTTCCATCGCACCATGCTTCTCATCTGTCCTGCCTATCTCATAAGGTTAGAATTGTAGAACGTTATGAGCTAGGAGAGCCCTTAGAGGCTGTGTGTTCTGATCCTTTCATTGTAAAAATTGATATGGTTTGCTTATGTCAGTCTTCGTTTCCTTTCCTTTCCTTTCCCCTGTCCTCTCCTCTCCTTTCCCCAGACCTTAAACCTACTGCATTCAAACTGGGACACCAGTGGGCCCCTGTCTAAGGGCTCTTCTGGACCCTCCTAGCTTTAGAGTGCTTGTCAGTTATAACTGTTGCTGTTTCCCTCCCAGCCTGATGTCTTTCTTTTCTTTGCCTCATTAAAGGGGCCATGCCCTGGCTACTTCTTAAACAGGCCTATTCAATGAATGGGTGTTGCCTCACTCTAAATGAGTATCTGCAAAGACCTTGGCCTAAAGGGTCCAAGGTCTCCTAGTGCATCCTGGGTCATCTCCAGTCATCTTGATGAATATCTGGTCACTGAATTCATATGACTCTGGAGGAGAAGTGAGGCTGGTGACCTGCCTAGCCCTCCCTCACTCAACAAAGTCAAGTGCAAGTCATTTCTTCATTTCTCTGATGGCATGGTCTTCTTAAGCAACAAAGGACAAATACAATATACTCTCTTTCTCCCCTTGCCATTGTCATATCTTATAATGGAAAGACAGGAATGGGGGAGGGAAGGAGAGAGAGCCACACATACATGCGCACGCACACAGAAAGAGAGACAAAGAAAGACAGAGACACAGAGAGAAACAGAGATGGGAGAGACACAGAGAAAGACAGAGACAAAGACAGAGATAGAGGAAGGAAAGAAGGAGAGAGAAAGAGACATTAAAGAGACAGAGAGAGCAATTCAACAAAACTAATCAACATATTAGCTGATACTAAAAGTATAACCATCCTTTTGATTTTACAGATAAGGAAGCTGTCTGTAGAGCTCAATAGACTTCCCCAAGACTGTTATATTTTGATACACCATTTTAAAGATGGTGAAACTGGACAAAGGTCCCTTGCCAGGCCTCAAAGTCCCATAGGTATTTAGGGGTTGAGTCTGGACTGGCAGAACCCAGGTGGTTCTGATGGTCAGATGTGTTCTTTTTCTGGTATCTCTATTGCAATACTCATCATGAAGAACTGACCTGGAGCTTGTAAACCTTAGACAGTTTAGATGAAAAGAGGGGTAGAAGGAGCACAGTTTCCTCTGTGTGAAAAGGCTGGAGAAATAGGACATTTCAGAAAGGGAGAAACCATTAACAGTGACTGGAGGGAGAATAGTTGGAGGGCTCCATGCAGGTAAGGATTGTAGACTATATGCACTCTGGTTCTTTATCCAGGAGTTGGGCCTTGTGCATTGCCCCTCAGACTTTCAAGGGAACTCCATGAGAAGTTAGAGTGTCTCTTCTCCGCTGCCATTAACTAGATGATGCCCTGTCCCCTGAAGGTGTGTTCCCCTCATTGGTATGGGACCAATGATAGACTCCCAGTTCCATTTAATATTTAAGATCAATTAGATTTTGCATAGGGGTATTGCTTTCAAAGATAAAGAAAGAGCAAAAAAAAATATTCTTTTCCCTCCTAATATCACTGGGGTTTAATCCCTTCTATAGCAATATATATTTGGTGTCTGCCCAGTTTTGCATATTTCCATCACCCAAACCAGCACTAAAGTCACGAGCCCTCATTTTCCAATTTTGGGTCCGTTCCCTGATTTGCAGGGTACTTCTCACTGACCTAGGGCTCCTTTGATTCTGAGACTTAGCTGACAGTTGTACCACAGCACTGGAAATGTATCTACCCTGCATAAGACACTTGTATAGAAGGAAGGAAAATGGTAATAGAACTCACAATCTTTCCACTAAAGGTCATTTGACAGTAGCCTAATGACCCTGAGAAGTCCATTTATGGGACCTTTTTAAGATCTCAGCTACAAAGACATTTCCGCCAGTTTCCTTCCTCATTCGTAGTCTTTCCCCTCCCCCAAAGACAATGATAAAATTGCTATCAATCACTGGTCTTGAACGCTCTAAGCCTGGCTTTGAGTACTGGCTTTAGTTCTTATTAGTGATTTGACTAGTCAGGTCATTTAACCCAGTGGTTAGCTGAATCTTGACATCATCCTCTGTAAAATGGGAAAAATAACCCATTTCATAGGGCTGTAGTAAGAAAAGTACTTTTTACATTGCTGGGCAAATGTATCAAGCCCCTATTACGCCACTTAAAGTGATGGAGAAGTGTAAAGCATATTCTTGCTCTCAGGAAGTTCATAGTCTATCTGAAGAGACAAGATATACATGAAGAAGACCGAGGTAGAAAATGAGATCATGGTATAATGTATTTGGATCCAGAAAAATGTCCATTCAAATCCTGTCTCAGATATTTAATAGTGATGTTACCCTGGGCAGGTCACTTAACCCCTCAGATCCAGTTACCTTGCCAGTAAAACTGGAATAACACTAAAACTCACTTAAGACATTTGTTTGCTCTGAGATAAATGAGATAATATAGATTCATTGTTTTGGAAACCTTAAAGAACTATGTAAATGCCAATTATTATTAACATTAGCACTTGATTGTCTTCCAAGTAAAATATTCCTAGAACAGTCCTGACAGTGTGGGTTGGAATGCTTACAAAAGGCTTCCTGGGCATGACAGAATATGTGCTGAGGTTTGAAGGATATTTGGAATTTGTACGAGGAGACAGGAGCATGTATCCTTTCAGGAGTAGGAATGATATGAACCAAGGACTTGGGCAGGAACCAGCATGATATGTGATGAGGAAAGTTGAAGGTG